>OZ010738.1:160517029-160782029 GCA_963932295.1 Tipula lateralis
TTGTTCAGCGTTCGGACGATTGGGATCGGTGTTGGCGCCCCAGGCACCACTTCTCGATATGGTGATAAAAAATTTGACCATTTATTTATTCGCCGGGGCTGCAATCGTCGCGGGACTGGTTATCTTGGACCTGCCAGAAACTTTGAATGTAGCCTTACCCGATACGATCGAAGAAGCTTTGCGGATCGGGAAGCGTAACCGTAAACGTAAAGATGAAGACGAAGTGATGTTATAAAACGACCTCGATTTGGACATACGCGATTGTGTCTTATTACTAACCAGACGACCGCACTTGAAGTACCTCATTGATAGATTATAAAAAATCACACACCTATATATGTAACCAGACAAGTATTTTTTTATCAGTCACCTTGAATTAAAACATAAAATAAAGATTTTAATCTCTTAACTATTTATTTTTAAAAGTCATTATTGTTGTTCGTGATTTTCGGCCGTCGACTCTTTCGATCTAAATTTAGCGCCTCTTGGATTGTATTCGGCAATTCAACGTTTAAGGTTTCTGGAAATTGAAGCACCATTATACCGGCTAGCAGTGCAACAATACCAAACATATACATCGTTAGATTGGGTAAAATGAGTTCTAGAAGCGGTACTTGGGGTGCCAACGCCGATCCAACTCGGCCAAATGCTGAGCATATTCCTAATAGTGTTTGTCGCAACGATGTTGGCATTAGTTCCGATGTGTATATATAAATTGTCGAGAATGCGATTGTAATACAAAATTTTCCCAGTAGATAGAGTATTAATTTGATCCACTGTATGTCCGGCACAAATGTGTAGATCAATAAAAAGGCGCCACTCAATAAATACGCCGAGCACAAAAGTTGTTTGCGACCAATCTTATTCGCGATTAGCATTACGAAAAAGCATGCTGGTATTTGACTTATTTGGACCGCGCTATAATTATAGTACTTATCGCCACCAATCACAACCGATATCAAACTCAAACCGTAGAATATGATAATGTTGGCAAACCAGCAGTATGAACAGCATAGGACACGCATCATCATTGCTGGATAGTTAAAAACGTCGCGCAACCTATTACCGTTCGCCTCGATCGTGTCCGATGGATTCTCTTTCTCATTTGCCGCACTCTTATCCATCACTATTTGTCCCGGATTGTTGTACATTAGATTTGACATTTGCTCGCTCATCTCGATATTATTCGACTTGGTAATACGTAGTAATGTTTTGGCGACGTCTGATTCGCGACCCTTGGTTAGTTGCCACTTCATACTTTCGGGTATTAACCAAAAATAAAATACCGAAATTAATGATGGATAAAAACCAATTTGTAGGATTAGCTTCCAGTCGCGGACATATTGGGCAACAATGCCGAGGAGTAGATTTCCGGTTGAGGCACAGACGAGCATCATAGTGCCACCTGCCGCCCGATATTTTTTCGGTACTAGTTCGACCACTAAAATTATGAATACAGATTAGTTACTAGGTTCATGTACATTTATATAGTGATTACCCAAAATGACGGCCGAACTGTATGTCGCACCACCGAGTAGTGTCTGCAAAAATTTAAACACCATAAACACGCCATAATTAGTGGCAAACGTTTGTAGCATCCCGAACAGTCCACATAAAAAGGTCGATATAATAAATACAGTCCGCCTGCCATACGTGTCACTTATAATTCCACTCAAAAAAAGATTCACCAATATCCCGATATTATGTACCGTCCCAACCATAGCCAACTTCCACTTATTCTCATCACAGTTCAAATTAAATTCCCTCAGTATGGTATTTTCTTCATTCTCGTACACAAATCGATCACATTTTAGTGTCGTATTACGATCGAATGCGTCTTTATCACACTGCCCCGTACTCGTATTGGTATCGGCGTGGCCAAATTTATAACACTGTAGCGGTTTATCGCGATACTCGTCGTAGGGTACAGCTGTTCGCAACCAATCCGTACTATAGTCGAGATCAGTTTGATTGTTTTTGACATCGCACTCGTCGATCATGCATCGATAGTTTAAATCGCCCGCGGTAAAAACATACGACAGTGTAAAATAACAGTTCGATATTAGTAAGATGCATATGAGAGTGAAATTAACACTTTGAAATCGACCGAATTTATTCAGTTGCTTAACTATTGCGTTTATGTCACGTTCCTCCATTTTACTTTTCTTTTTTTTTTTAATTTAATTAAGATTTGACTTAAATCCACTTAACACAAAAAATTATAATTTAAAACTTTGCCGTCGTTATCGTTTCACATATTTGTGGTGTCTGACTGAACTCTGTATACTGTACGTACATACTCAACAATTTTCGTACTGAAATACTTTTCTTTCTGTTTCTAGTACGCGTATCCATATCGATATAATAGAGAGCTGAATAAAAAGCAAAATTGTACATTACAACATAAGACAGCAACAACTATACATACATGTATACTTATGATTAACATTGTTTGGAAAAAAAATAAATAAATTATATATTATCTTGAATATGGGTTGTTTTTGTGCTAATAAGATATATCGAAGATGATAACCGCAATCAAATTATTTTGTGTGTTCAGTCAGAAATTATAGAGAAGTCTATGCCCACTTTGCGATTTGAGGTGCAGAAATTGTGTTTACAGCTTGACCCAGAATATCGTTTGACCATGTATCGGTAAGTGAAGGTCATAAAGGTTGGATTAGGTTGAATGGAAGCTACAGAGCACTTAGAGCGACCATGATCCGTTCTGACATCATAGGATCTTGCTTCTCTATTACCCTTATGAGAACCATTTTGAGCTGCTTATGTAGCGTGATAAGTCTCGCAACTTACCGCCCAGGTGACGCAGTGGTTAAAGCTGCGGCACTGGGAACGGGAGGTACCAGGTTCGAATCCCGATAGGGGCAGGATGCAAAAGGGATTTTACGCCATGAGATTACGATCTGTGGTGTGAATGAACACAACTATGACCCCCTGTTGGAGCACAAAACCCATCTTCCATGTCAGCACTATAGGCCTGGGGCTATGCAATGTGCAGATGGTTAGGAACATCGGACCTATAGCCGTACTTCCTCAAAATGGTAGTAATGGCGTAAAAGCAAGGACCTTAATAAGCGAACCGTGAACAAGTAGGGAGTTTTTTGAGCACCAAATCCGATAACAGATTAGAAAAAAAATGTTCTCCAAGTCGAAAGTGCCCTGTGAGTATCCCCACGATCGTTTTTAATTCACGTCTTCGTGATCAATGCCTTTGAGCGTTTCAAGTTCAGCTTTGGCCAGAATACCCTTGCGCTACACTACATGAGAGAGCCTTCCTCCACCTTTAACTCACTGAGGCCCCTGCCTTCTTTTTAAGCACAATCTTATGGACTCATCTCATTCAGAGACAAATGGCAAACCCAACGCAACTCTAGACGTCAGCAAAACAGAGTCCAGCGACTTGATTGCCACCTGACTGCCCACATAGATTGCGATATCGGTCGAGGATACCACATTATATTTCAACCAATTCAGGACCTTCTCAATCGCTATCACCTCTGCCTGGTACATGCTTCAGTGAACAGGGTTATGAACTAATATATCTACTTCCAATTTATCACAGAAGAGTCCAGGCCCTAATTTACCCATCCTTAAAGAACTGCAATGCTTCCGTTACCGACCCGCGCCTCCAAGATTTCCTTCAGAGGCAGGAAGTTCGGAACCTTTTCTCGAAGAAAAAAGTCGGTGTAACGAAGTCTAGATTCACAAGTTCCTTCCTAAGCGATCTAATTATCACCGAGTGACTTGTAACATAACCTCGAAGGCACGTGTTGGTATTGTACTAAGCGTCTTGCGTATAAGCATGCGGTTCTTTGCTCCTTCTCGATTCCTTTTTTTGTATTTGCTTTATAAGCTGGCCACCCACGCTCACCCCATACATAAGTGCAGGCCTTACTACGAAAGTGAAAAGCGTGTGTACCAGCTCTGACTTCAGGTCCCATGGATAAATTAGCCTTGTTTACTCTTTCCAAAATGTTGGGTTTTTTACCTAGGTTACTGTCCAAGATTACGACTAGAAATCTTGGCTTGTCAGTAAAAGTTAGTCTCCTGTCATTTAAGAGAGGACCTCTCTCCAGCACTAACAGCAACTCATTGATTGCTCTGTTTCATAGAAGAAGAGACAGGACAACTTCCTGGGAGGTGCTCTAAGCCACCTGCTTCCTGATGGTGGATTCCCCCAGCTACGAGTTAACCATCCTGCACCCAAGAATGTGATGGATTAACCAACTGACAGGGTAATCCACCCCTGTGAACGACAATCTCTCCAGAAGCCTCCGTCTTTATACATTGTTAGGCTTTATTTTTGAATGTTTATAGATATCCATCAGCCTTTCCAAGGGTTTAAGTAGAAAGGATGATATAGTTATGGGTCTGAAGTCGCTTGGGTACCCTTGTGAGCATCTACCCGCTTTCGGAATAAAGATCACTCTGACCTCTGCTCATTGTTCATAAAATGTTGGCCTGAAAACCATATGTCGTTACAATGTATATACGATAAAGTATTGCTATAAGATAAGGAACTGAATGAAACCAGCCCGTCTTTTCGATTTCCTTTCTAGATATGCCGATAACAATACGCAGTGAACACCGTGGCGAGTGGTTAGAATGGGCGGTTCTCAACTGAAGGAAAACCTGTGTCGGCGGAATGCGGAAACAAGTGGCTCTAAAGTAGAATTGGTACTCAGGTTGAGAAGTAATGAAAGCACCGGAGAAGGATAACGATAAAGCTGGATTAGGAGATTTATTTGAGCCAACCGAAAGAAGATCGGTTACACTATATTCACCAACATCAAAATATGTCTTCTTGATTCAAGAACCGTTGATTCACGGGAATAAAATCAAAGGACTTAATCCAGACGCCTCAAGTTCAATCCTGGCTAGTGATACTTGCGGAATATCGTGTCACCATGGACTGGTAAGCGGAGGTCATAAAAATTTATAATATGCCAGAAAATTATATGTCGTTGCAATGACGTTGAATTCGAGAACAAGTGGCTCATAAGTAGAATTGATACTCAGGCTGAGAAACATAATGGAAAAATAACAGGATGATCTTGATAAAGCCGAGTTTTGAGCAGAATTTGAGGGGACCGAAAAAAGACCGGTTACACTAAATTTCCACCAACATCAAAACATGTCTTCTTGATTCAAGAACCTATGATTCACGAGAATCAGATAAAGGGACTCTTCAACCTCAATTCTGGTTAATGATACCTGCTTGAAGCCTAGAGCCCGTGTAAAAGATTCGTAAATGAAATATGTTGCCAATGAAATATGATGACCTTACAGTAGTCGTCATTGAAGTAAAAACATAGTATAGTGATCTCTGCTAACTTCCATATGATTTGAAACTTTATCCTCTTACTTAAGAGTTTATCAATGCTGTAGAGTACGCATTGTTGGACTATTGCTGGATGTGATGCAAACTCACATCACGTATGTTGGGGCAGATCCGATATAGATTCTAGAGGTATTTCCCTCCCGACATACCTGTCTGCGTCTGACCTAGTCATCTTAAATGTGGGTAAAATCCTAATTTTTTGAAATCCTCTCACGGAGTATAAAAGGGAAAGAAAGTCTTGTCTTAAATGGTCTTAGACGCCATTACTTTCTTTGAAAATTATACTGCATCTCTAATCTGCGATAAACCGAAAAATGGAGAATTTATTTGGA
Source organism: Tipula lateralis (assembly GCA_963932295.1). Classification (NCBI taxonomy): domain Eukaryota; kingdom Metazoa; phylum Arthropoda; class Insecta; order Diptera; family Tipulidae; genus Tipula; species Tipula lateralis. Next base: position 160,522,724 of record OZ010738.1, read on the forward strand.
ACCTAAGATACAGACAAGAAAACTTGGAAGATTGGGACACCATGTAATCTGCCTTACGAGCATTTCTCGACATCGAAGGAGCGTTTGATAACACAATTGACAGACATGTCGCATGGAGACCAAAGTTGTTGGGTGGTTTAATTTCATGCTTAGATCAAGAAGAATTACTGTAGACTGAGGCAGTAATTGGACAACGTTAACCACAAGAAAGGAATGTCCTAACGGTGAAATTCAGTATCTGCTCTTGTGGAGTCTTCTGGCCAACTCACTGCTAGTCAAATTAAACGACAACACTTCACTGCTTTGGATCACGATTCCTAATTGAGGATCAGTTTACAACCTTGAGGAAATCGAAGATTTTGTACTTCAATCGAAGAAAGTCTATGGAAGGGGATGTCATAATGGGTTAATCGAGCCTGGGTGAGGAGAGAAAAAAAGGTTCTAAAGCAGAATTGGCGTTTAATTTGAGAAACATAATGGGAAAACCAAAGGATGATCCCGATAAAGCTGAGTGTTAACTGAGAGAATACCGGTTACATCAACCGCACCAATAGAGCAGAGGCAATTGGTTCAGCAGGTACTATATTTGCTCAACATCAAAAGTTAGTTGATACTCTAGCTCCACAGTACCCTATACCCACAAGAGCAGAACCACAGAAGCTGTTAGCTGACACCCTTGATTAGCAACAATATCAACCAGAACAACAGAAAGACCTGTTTAAATAAACGGAGGAACAACCTGTTAGGTTTTGAGAAGCAGTTGAGACGAGGGTGACTTAGGTCGGATTTAAGGTGCAGCAATTGGAAGCAACTAGAATACAAAGTGAATTCTACGAGTTGCGCGGTCTACAAGGAACCAAGTTTGAGTCCTAATGAAACGAATGAACCCGAACTAGATGGTATGGTGGATTGCAATCAACGAAACTCCGATATGAGTGACTTACATTATTCTCGATAGCGTAGTGCAGAACACAATATAACAAAAGAAACGCTACCAATGTAATGTTTGGAAGAGAGATACATCTATACCTATATCTGTTTTGGGGCCGTACGTACGGCTATAGGTCCGAATTTCGTAGAACCATCTGTGCATTGCATTAGCTCCATGCCAGCCCATAGTTTTGACATGGAAGATGAGTCGGATGAGTTCTGCACACCAATAGAGGGTCATAAATGTGTTCATTCACACCACCGATTGTAATCAGATGGTGAAAAATCTCTTTTGCATCCTGCCCCTATCGGGATTCGAACCTGATATCTCCCGCTTCAACTGCCACAGCTTTAACCACTGAGCCACCTGGGCGGTTATACATGTACCTAGTGATTTAGAGTTTGGAGTACCTAGAAATCACCTATCTGTGATGTGTACTAACTGCCCAGTAAAAGGATTTTCTCATACAATTCTAGAAATGCCTTTCGGAAGTAGATCACGAAATCACGGCTATCTATATGGTGAAACTTATGGTCATCGCTTACACCTCGCACATACGAATGGAGGCATAAGTCCACTTTGTAAAATCAAAGATTTAGAATCGAACGTGAACTAACACAGCTTGTCACAATTGTACACTTAATCAGGTGGTGACATGTGTGTGACCTTTTTAGTCGCAAAGGCTGATTTATTTCTCACTCTTGTGATCGCGCAACTTTTCGCTCAACAAACTACTTGAATTGGTAGTATATACAATTCATTCAGAGGTGTGGTGCCGCGATACATATGTCAACATGATTTAATGCCAAAAATATCAACTGCAAACTACGTCACTGATTTCATCAACAGCACGATTAAAGAAATGGAACTGCATCAGCTATTGCATGGTACTAGACTGGTTGTACATATCTGGCTTCTGCCTAACCTTTATTGGAATTTGTTTAAAGTTATGTGTAATCCCAATAGATGTACCAAATTTGAGTTAATTTTAGCCAACTCCGGTGTGCTTCAAGGTTCCCATATTGGCCAATATGAATGAAAGAATTATTCTTATTTACTATATGGTCCTGAATATTTACAGGCGACGTTAATATATAAAAACCGGCCTAACCTGGAAAGATGATTGGCCGCGATAACTATAGAGACAACGGGATAATGAACAGGATGGACAGAGGGCTTTGTATGGACGTCAAATTAACAAATATGTCCCAATATCCGCCCTCCGAATGAAATTGCGATACAAAGCAATTAAGTCATTAAGGAGAATATGCTGTATATGAAATGGCTGACTTATAGTTTTCACCAAAGTGGATGATGCAGATGCCCAGGATAACTTATTGGAAGTGCTGTGATAATATTTTTATAATGATATTGCCAGATGTAAAAGTTACAGTGAGAAAAGGGTGATGGTATTTTCTATAGCTGAACGTTTCATTTCTCATTTATTCTCGGGACATTTTTTTTTTCAAACCATTTGAACTGAGCATATCGGGCCGATAGATACAGCTTACCACTTTAAATATGTAAACATAAAAATCTATGACAGGATTTTCGATAAAAAAAAACCTGAGAGATTCATAAGGAATTCCTCCTAATATCAATCCTCTATGAAGATCAAGCAGAAACCTCATGTCTTCGTTGCAATTTGGAATATTGCCTGGAAATTTAGGGTTCTTCGTATGCCGATGCTGTTACATTCGGAAACGGATTAATATAAAGCTTACTCAGTCATCTTCATATATTTGGAAAACCGTTAAATCCACATATTTACGGATCAGTCAGTTTTAAACTCCAGCTACTTATTAAAGCCTATTTCTAGAACACCAATTTCTTTAAGCATTGATAATAACACACCATACGCATTAATATCTTATCTAGATCTTATAATTGCTATTTCACTGTTCGCGATACGAATGTACATGTATAAATAGAAAACAAACAAATCAATTGCGAAATGTGCAATCGGACAATCGCCAGAATGCTTTAGTACAATTGGTCTAATGTGTATGAGTAATTTCTAATCAATTGACTCTGATACAATGTATGATAAGGTGCGTGTGTAATTTAAAAACTAGATTCAAGAATTTCGTAGGTGTATAGACTGTGTGTACTTGATAAATGAAAGGAATTAATTGTCGCTGCAATTATTTATTACCTGTTTGGTGCACATGTCTAAGAAATTTATTAAATTAGAATCAATTAACTGTCACCATTACGATCGCGATACTAGTCCATAATATTCTTGTATAGATTCGATGTAATTACGTCTCAACAATCGTATTTATAACTAAGATGCTGATCTAAGATAAGAACACACAATCTATCATTTTGAAAGTGAATCATAAATGTCATGCGAACAAGTGGATGATAACATTATTTTGACAGTTGAATAAATTCCATATCAACGATTTAGTTTAGTGACTTACATTGTATGCGACAAACGTCTTAATATAAAATGGAGTCGGCATCTTTCGAACGATTAAATATAAAGAGCGACAATCTCGCCGAGACATGGAACGATTTTCGGCAAAATTTTGAGATACACATGCTGGCCAAAGAACTGCACGAAAAGCCAGAACCGGTACAGGTTGCGATATTTTTGAATGTGGCCGGCCCAGATGCTGTCAAAGTGTATAATAAGTTTAATTTGACCAAGTCAGAGAAAAATAATTTGGCGCGAGTCATCGAGGAATTCGAAAAATACTGTACAGTGCCGCGTCGTAACCAACTGTACGATACATACCTGTTTGGTAAGCGTCGACAAATGATTAATGAGCCGTTTGATACGTTTGTCGATTCTATTACAACTATGGTTAAGTTTTGTGGCTATGATAACGAAGAGCGTATGCTACGCGATCGTATTGTTTTTGGTGTTTTGGATCGAGAACTACAAAAACGATATTTTGCTTGTGATCAACTCGATTTGAACAAGGTCATCGAAATGGGACGGGCGGCAGAAAATTTAGATAAATCATTTGGCGATAAATCAACATCAATGCAGACGGGAGGTAACTGGTGGGCTGAAACTAATCATCGATTGTGCGCGTATTGTACTTTTAGACATCCGTTAACTGTGACGTGCCCTGCAAAAGGAAAAGTGTGCATGCATTGCATGAAGCTCGGTCATTATGCCGGTGCTTGTCGAGTTAAACGTTTTCATGATGAACAGTTGTTGGCAGATTTGCAGACTCGATATCCAAATCAATGAAATAATGTTGACAAATAAAATATAATGTGATCGCAGGTTGGGTCTGTTTTATTTTTAGTTAGAGTGGGATCTTGACAGCTGAGTATGGGGCAGCAATTTCTTCTATCAACCAATGGCGTCAGATTTGGTAAGACAGTACGGACGATTATTATGACAGGGCTGCCTATTAAATTAAATTTTACAGTGTACAAATCGTCCAACTGATAAAATTTATGTGTGATAAAAATAATTATTATTTGGCGATAACAAGAATATATAAATCGAAATTAACTTGCTACCAACGATTTAGTTTAGTGAAGTACATTGAACAATATGGACTCGAATGATTCGTTCGAACGATTGAATTTAAAGAGCGACAATCTCGTCGAGACATGGAACGATTTTCGGCAAAATTTTGAGATATACATGCTGGCCAAAGAACTGCACGAAAAGCCAGAACCGGTGCAGGTTGCGATATTTATGAAAGCGGCCGGCCCAGATGCTGTCAAAGTGTATAATAAGTTTAATCTGACTAAGTCGGAGAAAAATAATTTGGCGCGAGTCATCGAGGAATTCGAAAAATACTGTACAGTGCCGCGTCGTAACCAACTGTACGATACATACCTGTTTGGTAAGCGCCGACAAATGGTTAATGAGCCGTTTGACACGTTTGTCGACTCTGTTAAAATTTTGGTTAAGTTTTGTGGCTATGAAAATGAAGACCGTATGCTACGCGATCGTATTGTTTTTGGTGTTTTGGATCGGGAACTACAAAAACGATATTTTGCTTGTGAGCAACTCGATTTGAACGAGGTCATCGAAATGGGACGGGCGACAAAAGACATGCATGTGGATCAGACGAACAATCAGACTGTATCAGACGGTAGATCAGACGAACAATCAACCGATGGTAATTGGCGTATTCAAGGTTATAATCGATTGTGCGCGTATTGTAATTTAAGACATCCAGCACCTGGGGTGTGTCCGGCTAAAGGAAAAGTGTGCATGCATTGCAATAAAGTTGGTCATTATTCCGGTGCTTGTCGAGCTAAACAACACCATGATGAACAGTTGTTGGCAGATTTGCAGGCTCTTTATTCAAATAAATGAGTTAATTTTGTTAAATAAAAATTATTGTATTGAAATGTGACAGTTGAGTTTTATTTGAATGGTTGGGAATTAGTGTACATTCCGATCGTGTTGATAATTTGTTTGGACTAGTATATACTGACGTTAAAATCTTTGATTGATTACATCGAGAACAAAGAACGAAAGAATTTGGTGACAGGTATGATTAGTGCAATCTCGGTTTTTTTTTATAGATAAACATTATCACGCTCCTAAGCATTATAAATTGACTGTATTTGTCGAAATCCGAATTAGTTCAGTAAAGTACAGAAAGACAGTTTATAAAGTGAACGTGGTCAAGAACAAAATGGATTTAGTTGAACCGATTAAAAAACTTAACATGAATAGTGCAAATTTGGCCGAGGAATGGCAAGAGTTTCGACAAGAATTTCACTACTATACAATGGTGCCGGAAGTACGGAATAAAGCAGAACCGGTTAAAGTGGCCATGTTATTAAATGCGATTGGGCCAGATGGGGTTAAGGTGTACAATAAGTTTAATTTAAATCAACCGCAAAAAAATAATTTAAACCATGTCATCAAGCAATTCGACAAGTATTTTAACACCCTTGGACGTAAACAGCTATACGATACGTATGTGTTCGAAGAGCGTCGACAGGGCCTGGATGAATCGTTCGACACGTTTGTTGATGATTTAAAGCGATTGGTGAAATTTTGTGGTTATCAAAATGAGGATCGTATGATACGCGATCGTATTGTATTTGGTGCCTTGGATCGTCAGTTGAAAAATCGTTATTTTACGATTGAAGATTTGTATTTGAATCAAGCGATCGAAATGGGACGTGAAGCGGAAAAAAAACGAATGGTTAGTAATGTTGGACTTAGTCGTCGATCAATGTTGATGGAGCAATTACCATATCAGACGAAATCGTGGTTAAAGGCTCCATGCAACTATTGTAATTTGGGACATCCGCTGAATGGATTTTGTACCGCGTTTGGAATATACTGCTTATATTGTAATAGACGTAATCATATAGCTTCGGCATGTCATCTTAAGCGGGAACATGAAGCCAGCATGAAGCTGCACTCGGACACCAAATATGGCAGAATGCCAATTTAAGTTATTTGATTATCTGTTAATAAATTATATTTATTTTTAAACCACATTTTTTAACGATAAGATTTAAACTTGAAATTGCAATTGAATTGAATCAAAAGACTTCGTCGTTATCTTAAATTATTTTTCAACAACAATAATAATTGTTATTATACCACCTGTAATCCATTGATGTACGTCAACCTGATAAATTAAGTAATCTGCCAAATTCTAGTATTAATTCTCACACACTCGTTCCAACACCGTTCTCACATCAACAAAACTCTGGTGAAGCTTCAGATGACAATCTTGTTTGTTCTTACCGGAAAACTTTCTCCACCACAGCACAGAGCCATTGTTTCAGGTTATAACGTATCAGTTGGGGTTTTGTCAAAATGTATGACCTAACGTGGTTCGGGTAAGGTTATGGTTGGTGTCCCAAGGTCTAATGGTCCATCACCCTGCTATATATTAGACCTCCTCTCAGTTGACTCATTGTACCAACTTGAGCATTCGATGAAGTGTAGAATGTTTTCGTTACCATACGTATTAAGACGCTCCAAAAATTATTTGTACACTTCACTCCAAATAAGAACAGGTACAAAGCAAGTGGATTAATTTCTCTTCATCTTCGCAGGAATGACAGTAGCAATGTGAAAAAAATCATAGTCAGTGACTTGAGTGAGTTCTATAGATATGGTAAATGAGTGGCGTAGCTGGCAGTATCAGAGATACCTTTCACGCACCGGGTTGAGCAGTTTCTGAGTAAATATAGTTCTGTACCCATTGCCATATGCTCCACTATTAATCAAGATTATTCTCTAAACTTTTATCACATTGGTCACGATTAATCGTCTGCAATGTTGATCACCAAGAGTAAAATTGTAAAGTGAAATAGTAGCTTTCTTTGCCTGGATAGGTCACAACGATCAGGTTTGTAAAAATGATCAGTGGGTTTTTGGTCGATTCTTTACCAGAACACAGTTGCTGGTGCATTTCGAGATAAATCATTTGTAACCCAAAACATCAAAACAAAACCAATACGAGTGGATGCCACTCCAATAATTGTCGAAAACCTTACATATTCCAAGCTGCGAGAGCTGCTGGACAAAAGTAAAATAAAATATAACGTTAAAATTATAAGTGTTGGTATAAAATTATTTTTTACATCCGATGACGAAAAGCAAAGAGCAATAAAATCACTTAGTAATGACAATGTTGAATATTTCTCTACCAAAAATTGAAAATCGCTTAAGTGACTTTAGGCGATTTTTCTGAATATAACATGAAAATATTGTCCGTTACACTCTCTATTACCCATAAAAATTTGGTGTAATTCGGATAATAAAAAAAAAAGTTATGATATAAATTTAAAATTGCTTAAATGATTCAGTATTTTATTGCATTTGAAAAAATCGCTTATGTGACAAAAATTGATATACCAAATGTGCGAATAAAAATTTAAAGTAAAGAATTACATTTAAGCGGTTCGTCATATAAGTGTTCTTTTTATTAAAATCGTAGTGTGATAATTTTAAAATCGCTTAAAGGCACTTAAGCGATTTTTTCAAATTGTATTTATACTTTATTTGAAAGCAATAGTATTGTAACTGAAATCTTGTTTTTAAAATTTAACTCGTTTTTTTAGTGTTTTTCTTAAAATCATTTAAGTTTTTCTTTTGTTTCTTGGAGTTAAAAAACGTGAAATTTAAGTGATCTTAGGTGATTTTATCGTGTGTGAAATATTTTATACGTGTAACTTAAGATAATTTTTTTTTTTGTTAAAAGTGGAAAATGATGTCGTCCAGAGGTCTAAAAATGATTGAAATGGTATTAAAACCTTCAGCACAAAATAATTCAAGGAAAAGAAAATCTGATTTTGATGAAGGTAAGTGTGTTTGGGTTCATAATAGGGTTAAATAAATATTTTTTTTAACTGAAAAATATCTATCGCTAGCAGTCACATCGCCCGAACGAAAACAAAAACAACCTGAAGAAATAATGTTACAAATTGTACATCCCGAAACGGCGGAGTTATTGAACGACCCGCAGAAACAACTGAATGAAATAGAAACCATTCACTCTTTACTGCCCGAAACAGCTGGATTGATTAACAACACGCAGTCTGATAACAGCCTTGATACCATCTTTGATGATAGCGATATGGATCCAGATTTCAAACTGTCTAATTGCGATGATTCCAGAAGTGAATCAGAAGAAGACCCAAATCTGCAACGAATGGCTAAAGAAATAGAGCACAACATTGCTCTCCCGTCCGTAATATTGGTCAGCCATAAAACATCAACGTCCATTTGCAATGAAACAATAGCAGCTGGACCCTCTTCGTCCACAAAGAAAATCATTCCACCGAAGTATAAGAAGGGAAAAGCTAAAGTAAGAGAATGCATCAAACTTGGATTGTGCAAACTGCAATGCCATTCTAAACTTACAAACGAACAACAACTTAGTATATTCAATAAGTATTGGCAATTGCCATCGTACCAAACGAAAGCGTTGTTTGTGGCCGGATTGATTCAGATACAAGAAAAGAAACGCTGTTCGACTCAAAAATCTTCTGCACCTCGGAATAGGACCCATTCTTATATATACAACTTGGAAGTTGACGGAGTTCTACTAAGGGTTTGTCAAAAATGCTTTCGCCAAACTTTAGGTGAGACTGAAAGTTTTTTAAAGACCGTAGCCAAAAAGAAATTATACAACATCTGCATCGCGGATAATCGTGGGAAAAGAACACCTGTTACTAAATTGAAGGAAGAAAAAATCAAAGAAGTCATGGACCACATTAATTCATACCCTGCCTATGAAAGCCACTATACCCGGCAACGAACGGCAAAAAAGTATTTGCAGTCAAATTTAAACCTCTCACTATTATATAAAATGTATTGTTCATCACACGCTAAACCCGTCTCAATTACAAAATACGCGGAGATTTTCAAAGGTATCTGTTTTGATGATAATATTAATTAACTTATATTAATTATAATGATTTTTTAGGAATGGGTTTAAAGTTTAAGCAGCCGAAGAAAGATACGTGTTCCAAATGTGACAAATTTAAAATAAAAATCGATATGGCTCAAACCGATCATGAAAAATCAATCACCAGAGAATTACAAATTGAGCACCATAAAGCAGCTGATTTAGCATACCAGCAAAAAGCGGCAGATAAGGAATACGCAAAAGCCAACGGAAATGTGAATATGTTTACATTTGACCTTCAGCAATGCCTAGCAACGCCATTGCTTACTGCAAATATCAGTTTCTATAAACGCCAATTATGGACGTACCGTCCATGATTGTGTGACGAATTGTGCTGATTGTTACATGTGGTACGAATATATAGGTAAACGAGGAGGTAATGAAATAGCATCTTGCCTGTATAAACACTGTTTAACACAACCCACGGCAGTTGATCATTTGATTTTCTATAGCGATAGCTGCTCAGGCCAAAATAAAAATTCATACGTAGCTATGATGTTTACAATTTTTATGCAATCAACTGATCACAACATCAAGATAATTGATCATAAATTTCTTGAGCCAGGACATACTCACATGGAGTGTGATGTAGACCACTCCATAATTGAGCGGAAAAAGAAACGCACTAATTTGCAAATACATCATCCGCGTGAGTGGTTTCAATTTATACGTTCAATAAATCGGTTTAAGGTAACAGAGATGGAGCAGAGAGATATCTTCGACTTTTCGTTAATAGTTAAGCAAAAATGCATGTGGCGTAACACAAACACAAATGGGGATAGATTTGAATGGACTAAGGTTAAATGGCTACGATTTACTCCAGAATTTGGAAGAATACAATACAAAAACAGCCTTTAAGAAGATGAGCCATTTAAGTTGCTAAATATTGTTCGCCGGGGAATTAATAAATTATCAATTGCAGAAGTGCCAATATGCTATCAAGATGTTTTACCTATAAACCACTTAAAAAAGAAAGATCTTATAGATCAACTACCTCTCATAAACTCAGTCTATCACAATTTTTACTTGCAATTGAACGATGGACAAAATGTACCGAATATAGGTCCTGATTTGGAAGATGAAGAAAACGCAGCAGATAGTGATATTGATTCTGAATAATTTTGGAGAATTAACTTGAAACTTTTTTGATTTAAACACATGCTGATTTTAAATTATTTTTGATTAGTTTTATTTTTTTATTTATAGCGTATTACAATTATTGTACCATTGAATTGTTAAAAGTGTCTTAAAATACTATAAGCAATGAATTTTGTAAAAAATAAAAATGAAAAAATGACTTAAGTAACATAGGTGACTTTTATTATTAAATCATAAAATATTAAAATAGCTTAAGTGCAACAAAATGCAATTTACTACCAAAATCCTATTTTAATATTGGTATTATCACAATGTATGATAATAATGCTATTAAACCCTCCAAATAAAACTGCAACATGTCCCAAATGTTAAAAAACTGCAACATGTCCCAAATGTTAAATTTTCAAATATTGTTTTCTCGAAATGTATAAAATGCACTTAAGCGATTTTCAATTTTTGGTACAGATTTTACGTTCGAATCAATACAAAACAAACCGATTAAGGTCATAGCCTTTGGTATACCAGATGCAATGACTATAGATTAAATACAATCCGGCCTATCAGAAGTTGGAATAAATAAAAATGATATAATACAAGTTACTCCAATTCATTATAGTAATGATAAAAGGAAAATTAAATATCATATACTAAAATTTAAAAATAAAAATGTAACCAAACAAAAAATCTACAGCATTAAAAACCTGAATAACGTAACAATATCAATTAAGCCACTCCAAAATTACATAAACAAACCAACACAGTGCCGTAGATGCCAGATGTATGGACATGGAACCAGCTATTGTTATAAAAAACTAAAATGCATGAAATGTGGTGATTACCATACAACTGACAAATGTACAGCATCTAATCCCAAATGTGCAAATTGCAATGGCCTACATCCAGCAAACTTAAAAGATTGCCCAGAATTAGAGAAATACAGAACCATAAGGCAAAATTTAAATATCAACAAACAAATTAAAAATCTGCAAACACCAAGAGGCCTCAACCATCAGAATGCGGTACAACAAAGACTTAACTATACAATCACAATAATAACAACTTTCCAGGTCTACAAGCTCCTAAGGAGACAACCATACATAACGAATGGAGAAGCGTATTTTCACTGACAAATCTACCTAATAGCAACATCAATAAATCATCAACCAATGAAAATGACCAACTATTTTCCTTGGAAGAAATCACCGATATAGTTGCAGATATGATAGCTGAACTATCAAACTGCAAATCCAAAACCGAACAATTTAGTGTAATCACTAAATTAACGATCAAATACTTATACAATGGAAAATAAAATAAAATCACTTAATGTAATAATATGGAATGCCCAAAACATAAAACCTAAAATTATCGAATTATTTGATTTTATTAAACATGAAAATATAAATTTATGTCTGGTCACCGAAACCTGGTTAATTGATGATGACAATATATACCATCCAGAATATAATGTGTACCGACTTGATAGGCCAGGAAAACCAAATTCCAAGGGCACTTTAATCGGACATGGTGGTGTGAGTATAATAATTAGGAAAAATATTAAACATAAACTTATTCCCTCTTTTAATTTAAAAGTTATAGAAGCTGTAGGTATTAAAGTCTATAGTGATATAGGTGATATCATATTTATTGCAGCTTATTTTCCCGGTTCGAATGACAATTCGAAACTTATAAATTTTAAAACCGACGTACAAAAATTAACAAATATATTCTATCCTTATTTCATTGGAGGTGACTTTAATGCCAAAAATCAAACATGGAACTGTAACAGAGGAAATCGTGCTGGGAAAATTCTACACTATATGAGTCGGTAATAAGGAATTTTGATATCCTTTTCCCACCTGAACCCACTCATCATTCTAAAACATCTAAGTATCCATCTACATTAGATCTTTTATTAACCAACCAAAATGAAATGGTATCCTACTTAGAAAATCGGTATAGACTTACTTCAGATCACTTCCCAGTACAATTCAAAACCCATTTATTAGAAATTGAAACAATTAAAAATTCGTATGCCAAATTTGACTTTAAGAATGCAAATTGGCCCCTGTACAAACACTTAATCAATGAAAAAATCAATCTTGGTCCTAACAGCAAAATAAATAAACTTTTTATTACAAGTGATATAGACAGTGCCATTCATGACTTCAATAACATCATAAATGAAGCTGCACAATCTTCTATTCCTAGAGTAAAAAGCTTGAAATTAAATAGCAATTCTATAGTAATCCCAATCGAATTAAAACAAAAAATAGCCATAAAAAATAGCTTAAGGCGACAATGGCAGCGAAACCGAAACCCAAATTTTAAAAAACACGTTAACTTCCTGATCAAAAGTATTGACTTAGAACTTCAAAATCTGCGAAATGCCCACTTTTCTGAATTTATTTCCAATATTTCGACAACGGTACCGCATAGAAAACAGCTATTTGCCCTAACTAAAATTCTGAACAAACGTAAGCAAAAAATACCAGCAATTCCCCACATAGATGCACGTAACAGGCCTGTCACTTTAATTACAGACCTAGAAAAAGCAACAAAAATTGAAAATTATAGACCCATTAGCTTACTTAGCGGGCTAAGTAAAATCTTTGAAAGAGTAATACTGTCTCGAATAGATAACTGGCTAGATGACTACCCGATTGTTCCTGACGAACAATTTGGTTTTCGGCCAGAACATTCCACAAATCACCAGCTACTACGTATATGTACATATGCTAAAACTGAACTACTAGCGAAAAAATCAACAGCCCTTGTAATGTTCGACATCGAGAAAGCATTCGACAAAGTGTGGCATGATGGTCTTATCTTTAAACTTATTAAATATGATTTCCCTCTATATTTGATCAGAATCATAAGATCATTTCTCAATGATATATCCTTTAAAGTTTCAATCAATGGACAAGAATCTCAAAAAGAGCAAATACTCTACGGTGTGCCTCAAGGTTCAGCCTTGTCACCAAGGTTATACAACCGATATACAGCAGACATAAAATATGAATTCAATGAATAAGTTCACTTCGCACAATTTGCCGCGATGACACCGCTATCTATTCGAGCTCCGCTGACACAAACATCATTATGAATAACCAACAGAATAATATAGACAAATTAAGTTTGTATTACTCAAAGTGGGGCATCAAAATCAATCCAGCAAAAACTGAAGCTATATTTCTGAGCCGCAAAATGGCCAGTCGCCATCTTCCCGATAATAATTCATTAAAAATGGATAATGTCCCAGTTGAGTGGTCTAACGATGTGAAATATCTGGGTATGATCATTGACAAACGTCTAACTTTTAAAACCCATATCAACTATATTATTCGTAAATGCGATAATTGTATAAAACTTCTATACAGTCTACTTAATAGGAAATCGAAATTATCTATTTTAAACAAACGTTTAATATACTTGCTTATGCTAAGAAGCATACTTCTATATGCCACTCCTGTCTGGTTTTCAAGTGCTAAGACACATATTCAAAAACTTCAAATAATCCAAAACAAATATCTAAAACTGATCTATAACAAACCAAAATTCTACTCAACCAGGCGACTGCACAAACTATCAAATGTACGATTAATTTTGGATCAAATATCTAAAATTAGAGAAAAATTCAAAAATAAATTATAACATCACAAAGAACCTCCTGGGTAAACTTCTGTGAGGAAATCAATAGCTTACCTGCGGTAGTTAGACTTAATAAGTCGCTGAGCAGGAACAATGCCCGTAGACTTGATTCACTTCGTCTACCTAATGGCAAGCTTACTTCTTCTAAAAAGGAAGTAAGCGACCTACTTCTCACTACCCATTTTCCAGGATGTAAAACCATTGCAACCGAGAATACTGGTGTAGTCACTAACGATCGGGATGTAGTTTCCAATTGGGACCTTGCCTGCAGATTAATCAATTATGAGGTCTTACGTTGGAGCCTGTTTTCCTTCAAACCCTTTAAATCTGCTGGTCCTGACGGTATTTTCCCTGCCATTTTACAGCATGGATACCCTCTAATTAAGGAACATTTACTGCATCTGTTCCAGGCTTGTATAGCTTTTAGTTTTGTTCCTCAATCTTGGAGCAAAAGTAAAGTAATTTTTATTCCAAAAATTGGAAAGTCGGAGCCTTTGATAATACTTCTTTCGTCTCGATTACGAATGCATGTACTAAACATAATATCGAACCCAACATCATCAGATGGATTGAATGTATGCTTGAATCTCGTATTGTGATATGCGAGGTGCAGGATACTTTTATTTCGGTCAAAGCATCCAGATGCCCGCAGGGAGGTGTTCTTTCACCCCTGTTGTGGCTCCTGGTCATTGACGAACTTCTTGTTATTCTTCGTGATTCCGGTTTTGTCGCCCAAAGTTATGCTGACGATCTGGTTCTGACAGTTTCAGGCAAGCATCTGAATGTCTTATCAGATTTAACTCAACACGCTCTTCTCATTATAGAACAGTGGTGTATAAATAAGGGTCTTCATGTGAACCCATCTAAAACCGACTTGGTTATTTTTACTAGGCGTAGGAATACTGCAGCTTTCTCTGTACCATCACTTTTTGGATGTAAGGTTAATAGCTCAGTCTACGTCAAACACCTTGGAGTTTTCCTGGATAATAAACTTTCTTGGAAGTATCATCTGGATTTTAAACTACAAAAAGCCACTGCTATTTTTTGACAATGCCGTAGAGCTTTTGGTAATTCTTGGGGTTTATCCCCCAAAATATTATACTTTATCTACAAATCACTAGTGCTTCCGATGCTAACTTATGCATCCGTGGTTTGGTGGCCCGTGGTTAAAGTTAAATCTTCAATTGGAAAACTTAATTGTTTGCAAAATTTGGCTTGTCGAGCTGTAACTGGAGCCATGGCTTCAACTCCGCTACTAGCTATGGAACTCATTCTAGCCCTACCCCAGTTACATTCCTTCATTTTAGGTTCAGCTGGTTCGGCTGCCTCTCGCTTGAGGAGTGTTGGGGCGTGGAATGCTCTTGGCACTATTTCAGGCCATAGATCAATTCTTGATGAATTTATACGAACGATGCCAGAAATCGACATGGTTATTGATAGGCTTCTGCCTGTATTTAATTTCCACAGATCTTTTGAGGTGTATCCATCAAGGGATATGTGGTTTTCGCCAGACTTGCTCAAACAGTTGTCCGAATCACTTGTATTCTTTTCAGATGGCTCTGTCTCTGAACAGGGCACTGGCTTTGGTTACTACTGTCCATCGCATAATTTGAGATACTCAGGTAGTTTGGGAATCTACTGTACTATTCATCAAGCGGAATTAATTGCGATTACTCACTGCGTAATTTCAGCTCTAAGTCTCGTTGCCGACGGCAAAAAGATTATATTTTGTACGGATAGTAAAACTGTACTTAACTCCTTGAACAATCCTTTAACCAGCTCTAAACTGGTAGGGGATTGTAAGAAATTTCTGAACCTCGTTGGTTGTAGTAACAAGGTAACGGTCATGTGGGTTCCAGCCCATTGTGACATTGAAGGCAACGAAATTGCAGATTGCTTGGCTAAAACTGGTTCTCGCTTACATTTTGTGGGTCCTGAACCAGCTGCTCCTCTACCTCTTCACATAGTGAAGAATACAATTAAAACCGCTGCCATATCGAATCTAAAGCTTACGTGGTCAGCCACACCAACTTGTCGCAAGGCGAAATACTTTGTCATGATACTGGTTTCTATACTTACTGGCCATGGCCGATTCAAAAGCCACCTTCATCGCATGGAACTTGCCAGTGATGCCGTATGTGACGATTGTCTTGAAGATGTTGATGATAGCTTACACTTCATCAGCAGCTGTCCGGCTTTCGATCGCATGAGATTCCTTGTGTTCAACTTCAGGAATATTCCTGTAAATTTACTGTCTTCTCTGTCCTGGTCCAAACTGCTCCAGTTTGCTAAGGTTGCAGAGCGCATCTGTGCGCTTTGATGGAATCCAAGGTTTGCACCATGGGCCCTCTGTGGCATTGAGTGCGGAACCTCTAAGGGTTCCAGCCATATTTTAATAATAATAATGGTTAAGATAATATTAAATATCCTAATGAAAATACAAACTAATTATATTACAATTAAATTATAAAGATAAAAAACATTCATGTTGTATACTCTTAAATAATATTATCATCATGTAAATATATTTAAAATTATAATAAAGGCTCTATTGGATTGGATTGGATGGATAAACGTTTTTATGATGAACAGTTGTTGGCAGATTCGCAGACTCGATATCCAAATCAATGAATTAATTTTGTCAAATAAAATATAATGTGATCGCAGGTTGGGTCTGTTTTATTCTTATTTAGAGTTGGGCCTTGACAACTGCGTACGGTGCAGCAATTTCTTCTATCAACCATTGGCGTCTAGGACAGGGCTACCTATTAAATTAAATTTAACAGTGTACATATCGGTCAACTGATAAAATTTATGTGTGATAAAAATAATTATAATTTTGCGATAACACAATTAAATAAATTGGAATTAACTTGCTACCAACGATTTAGTTTAGTGAAGTACATTGAACAATATGGACTCGAATGATTCGTTCGAACGATTGAACTTAAACAGCGACAATCTTGCCGAGACATGGAACGATTTTCGGCAAAATTTTGAGATATACATGCTGGCCAAAGAACTGCACGAAAAGCCAGAACCGGTGCAGGTTGCGATATTTTTGAAAGCGGCCGGCCCAGATGCTGTCAAAGTGTATAATAAGTTTAATTTGACCAAGTCGGAGAAAAATAATTTGGCGCGAGTCATCGAGGAATTCGAAAAATACTGTACAGTGCCGCGTCGTAACCAACTGTACGATACATACCTGTTTGGTAAGCGTCGACAAATGGTTAATGAGCCGTTTGATAAGTTTGTCGATTCTGTTACAACTATGGTTAAGTTGTGTGGCTATGAAAATGAAGACCGTATGCTACGCGATCGTATTGTTTTTGGTGTTTTGGATCGGGAACTACAAAAACGATATTTTGCTTGTGATCAACTCGATTTGAACGAGGTCATCGAAATGGGACGAGCGGCAGAAAAATTGCATGTACCTAGATCAGACGAACAATCAACCGATGGTAATTGGCGTGTTCAAGGTTATAATCGATTGTGCGCGTATTGTAATTTAAGACATCCGGCACCTGGGATGTGTCCGGCTAAAGGAAAAGTGTGCATGCATTGCAATAAGCTTGGTCATTATTCCGGTGCTTGTCGAGCTAAACAACACCATGATGAACAGTTGTTGGCAGATTTGCAAGCTCGTTATTCAAATAAATGAGTTAATTTTGTTAAATAAAAATTATTGTTGTGAAATGTAACAGATTAGTTTAATTTGAACGGTTGGGAATTAGTGTACATTCCGATCGTGTTGATAATTTGTTTGGGCTAGTATATACTGACGTTAAAATCTTTGATTGATTGGAAACATCGAGAACAAAGAACGAAAGAATTTAATGACAGGTGATTAGTGCAATCTCGGTTGTTTTTTTATAGATAAACATTATCGCCCTCCATGCATTCATTAAATCGCCAAGCGATAAAATTTAGCATTATAAATTGACTGTATTTGTCGAAATCCGAATTAGTTCAGTAAAGTACAGAAAGACAGTTTATAAAGTGAACGTGGTCAAGAACAAAATGGATTTAGTTGAACCGATTAAAAAACTTAACATGAATAGTGCAAATTTGGCAGAGGAATGGAAAGAGTTTCGACAAGAATTTCACTACTATACAATGGTGCCGGAAGTAAGGAATAAAGCAGAACCGGTTAAAGTGGCCATGTTATTAAATGCGATTGGGCCGGATGGGGTTAAAGTGTACAACAAGTTTAATTTAACTCAACCGCAAAAAAATAATTTAAACCATGTCATCAAGCAATTCGACAAGTATTTTAACACCCTTGGACGTAAACAGCTATACGATACGTATGTGTTCGAAGAGCGTCGACAGGGCCTGAAAGAATCATTCGACACGTTTGTTGATGATTTAAAGCGATTGGTGAAATTTTGTGGTTATCAAAATGAGGATCGTATGCTACGCGATCGTATTGTATTTGGTGCCTTGGATCGTCAGTTGAAAAATCGTTATTTTACGATTGAAGATTTGGATTTGAATCAAGCGATCGAAATGGGACGTGAAGCGGAAAAAAAACGAATGGTTAGTAATGTTGGACTTAGTCGTCGATCAATGTCGATGGACCAATTACCATATCAGACAAAATCGTGGTTAAAGGCTCCATGCAACTATTGTAATTTGGGACATCCGCCGAATGCATTTTGTACCGCGTTTGGAAAAGTCTGCTTATATTGTAATAGACGTAATCATATAGCTTCGGCATGTCGTATTAAACAGGAACATGAAACCCGCATGAAGCTGCACTTGGACACCAAATATGGCAGAATGCCAATTTAAGTTATATTTGATTATCTGTTAATAAATTATATTTTATTTTAAACCACAATTTCTAACGATAAGATTAAAATTTGAAATTGAAATTGAATCGAATCAAAAGATTTCGTTATCGTTGAATTATTTTTTCAACAACAATAATAATTGTTATTATACCACCTGTCAATTGTATCTGTATCAACTGATGTAAGTCAACCTGATAAATTGAATCATCTGCCAAATTCTAGTGTTATGTCTCACACACCGTTCTCACACCAACAAAACTCCGGTGAAGCTTCAGATGACAATCTTGTTTGTTCTTACCGGAATACTTTCACAGCACAGAGCCATTGCTTCAGGTTATAACGGACAGTTTGGGTTTTGTCAAAATGTATGACATCCAAACCACGTTAGGTAAAGTTATGGTTGGTGTCCCAAGGTCTAATGCATCCTCGCCCTGCAATATCTTAAACCTCCTCTCATTTAACCCAGTTTGTTTTGCCCTAGTTTATTATTTGCTCACCCCACTTGGATTTTTGAGGGAACTCAATAGAGGAAAATCTTAGCCAGTGACTTGAGCTAGTTCTATAGATGGTAAATGAGTGGCGTAGCTGGCAGTATCAGAGATACCTTTTGTAGCGTTCCACACGATGGTTGTATACAGCAATGCACATGCACTCAGTATAAATAAAGTCAAACACAGATGGCAGCACTGTTAGGGAATTCCACCACGTAGATGGGAAATTTTATTGACGTGAACATGCGAAACTGAAATTTGTGGTGACGAAAACAATAAAAGTGCATCTGTGCAGATATCAGTGCAAACCAAGGCGAAGTCGTGCACGAAATAACGAGCAAGACCGGTACCAGGAGCACAACAGAGAGCCGAAGAAAACAGTGAGTCATCCTTTCTCTTTCTCTTTCCTCGTTTCATTCTTTGCATCTTATTTTTACTTACTTTCGCGTCAATTCCAATACCAAATTCTAATACCAATACCAATTGATGACCACGCCAAAGGCTAGTAATGATGCAGGTCCATTGCAAGACACTAGAAACACCATTCCAGGAACGACGCGAGACGAGGACACTGCAGTCATGAACCAGTATACAAACAAAGGGTTTGAAGAGTCCTCATTGCATATAGAATTACCAAAGTTATCGATAGTAACTGAAAGCGACGACAGAGAACTAGATCAAATGTTCGATAATTATCGTATACTGAACGCTTGAATGGTTATAAGCCGCATATACCAGTAGAATCCCGAATGCCGAAGTTCATCGAGAGGCGTAGAGTGCCGATGGAGAAGTGTCCAGTTAGATTCTCTGGCAATGGTCCTTTATCACGTGGCATTGGCAGACGTAGGCAGCTGGGAAGATTTGATCACGGGGCTAAAATTTCGTTTTCCTTCCAAAAACCATGATTATATATATGGCACGAGAGAAAATGTTGGAAAGGATGCACTACTTAATGCACATGATGAAATTGTTTTCCAAAATTTTCCCACCACTGGATGAAGGATACAAGGTATATATACTTCAACCTAATATGTTACCACACTATCGATTGCAACTAACCGTTGCGGATGTTTCAAGCGTTACTCAGTTGGAGAGATTGTGTCGAAATATGGATGAAGCTCGATTGATGGATACAAGACAACAGTGTCAAAGCCAACCACCCTTTAGATCAAAGCCTGTTGTTTCCTCAAAAGATTGCTTTACCGAAGGAATGAGGTGAGAAACATTAATTCTGTCGAAGGTGTCCAACAGGAAAGAATTTGGAAAAGTAGATTCACCAGACAACGACAATTGAACAGGGACGATAATTCGAAAGTAAAATTGTCTGCAACAAGGCTACCGTCATTTTAATTGCGCACAGCCACGAGATAGGATATATTGCTGGTGCTGTAGAAGAGATGGGGATCGAGCAAACCAGTGTCATAAGAACCATCGGGACGGAGGTCTATGTTGAAAGACCCACGCAGAACTCTGGTAATCGTCCGGAAAACTCCAATCTGGGACAGTAAAGGATCGCCTAATCCCAGGTACAAGGCAATAGATCCCAAAGTTCAAAAACGCAGAAGTGCAAACAGAAGGATACTCAGTTGGCAGAAGTAAAACCAAACATCATGATGCTAATTACAACGACAAGCGACAAAATAGGATTTTAACGAACGTGAGGTTGAAGCGTTTTAGTTTAGAACTAAAATCAATTGATTCCCGCATTAAAACTGCAGATGGCACAATACATCTTGTTGAGCATGCAGTAGACATACCTTTTATAGTCGATAAAAGATGGGAGATGATTAGGTCTTTAGTGATCCCATCCATTCCTTTAAGGGACCTGATCTGTGGAATTGACTTATGGGAAGCTTTCCGCATCTGGCCATCAGTTCAGGCTAGAGATTTGTTTAGTGTTAGTTGTACCAATGTGGTAAAAAATAAAGACATGGATATTTAACATCAGTTGGAGGATTTACAGAAAATAAAACTGAAACAAGCGATGAATTCTTTTCTGATAACTCAACCCTGATAAACTTGGGTGCACAAGTCTGACTAAACACAACATTGACACAGGTGATGCTGGACCGGTTAGAATGAGGGCTCGACCTATCCCTCCATACGTCCAGAAAGATACGAACGCCGAATTGGATCGTACGATAATGTTTGGAGTGGTGGAAGAGACCGGCCCAACTGAGTGGGCACACCCTATAGTTTGCGTGCCAAAACCATCAGGTAAAACAAGATTCTGTTTGGATACACTAAAACTGAATGAAGTTACGTTGAATGACAGCTACTCTTTCAGCTAACAGTCACGATTTTGTAACCCGTTAATCGATTAAAGACGCTCGTAGACTCATTGGGATGGCTGGTTGGTACTGACGGTTTATTCCTGATTTTTTGAATGTAATAGCACCAATCACCAACCTTTTTAAAAAATCTAACAGTAAGAAATTTGAATGGACTTCTGACGTTCACATAGCTTTAGTTCAATTAAAGACTGGTGTACGCTCCAATTCTAGTAAACCCCGATTTTGGAAAGGCGTTCACAATTCAGACTGATGCATCGAATACGGAAATAGGCACTGTGTAGACACAAGAAGTAATAGCGAGAGAGTAATAACGTATATAAGTCAAAAATTAACATCAAGACAAAGAAATTATCCAGTCACAGAGCTTGAATGTTTGGCAGTTGTGTTAGCCATCGAGTCCTTATATTGATGGAATTAAATTTAAAGTGATTACAGACTGTAATTTAAATATACATCCAGTGACAACGCACCGGTTCGAGCAGTGTCTGAGTTAATATGATTATGTACCCTTTGTCACATTTGTTTGCCTTGGATTGGTGATTGAGATGAAAGGACCTATATACCCACACTAATAATCAAGATTATTCTCCAATCTTTTATCACATTGGTGACGATTAAACGTCTGAAATGTTTATCACCAAGAGTAAAATAGTAGCTTTCTTTGCCTGGATAGGTCACAACGATGAGGTGTATCCTAGTAAAAATGACTAGTGGTTTTTTTGTTGATTCACAACCAGACCACAGTTGCTGGCGCATTTCGCGATATTTTTAAGTGGACACGGCATCCGATCTCTTAAATGGTAAGCAACCATTCTGAAGATTCTGGATTTTATCATTAGCACTATCCATAGTACACGTGTAGTTCATTCATGGTAAGACATGTTTTTTGGCAGTGGCTTGTCGTTGTCAAAAAAACTCTCTATGTCTAGAAAGTTTTGATTGGCGAATTTCATACAGATCTCATCTTACAGTATGCGTATTGAAAGTCGACTCAAAAAAATTGTTCTTTCAGCAAAGCCAGTATTAATGCTTCCGAAGAAAAGTACTTATAATGTAGGGGATGTGGAAATGGCAATCAAGAGAATTTGAGGTGGCATGCCCATTTATGCTACGGCTATACAACATTTCGCGAGGAACTGTGCAAAACCGACTTCATCGCCGTTCTGTTAAAAGTAATATGGGCCCATCACCCGTTTTAACTGAAGCTCGTTAAATAAGATCAAAGGATTTGCAAGGAGAAATTTGTTTAAAAATAACTATACCCAGGAAGTAAATGGTACTATGGCTTTCTCAGTCAGATCTTTAATAGAGACGAATCAGGATTTTTGTTGAATCTGAAAGGTGGAATTGTTTTGGCTCCTATAAAGGTGCCAATAACGTACATGAAACGGATAAAGGTCGAGATAAGGAAGGCATCACTGTTTTGTTCTGCATTTCAGCTGATGCTTTCGTAGTTCCCTGAATGCTTGTATTCGATTAAAAAAGTATTCCGAAAGATATCATAGATTCAATTCCAGAGGGAATCAAGTACACGAAACCCGATTCAGGTTTATTCTAAATTATTTTATATAAAAGAGGTTTTTTATCCTGCTTTGAGCGTTAAGTACGTGAAGTTTTCAGTTGTTCTTTGTGTCGATGAACATAAGACATACCGAACATAAGACATACGTATAAATTTTGTGAAGAACTGAAAATAATATTGTTTGCTTGTACCCCAATTCTACGAAGATCCTTCAACCCCCTGATGTTTTCATTTTTGGACCCTTAAAATTGGGCTGGACAAACGAAATTCAGTTTTCGAGTAGCGCCAACTTAGAAGAACAATTCACCAAGAAATACTTTGCGTCTCTGTTAAAACATTTTTTTTACTAGGTATTTAAAAAAAACCAGGAAGAAATATCCGCTGTAAGAAGAATCAAATATGGTGATAGGACCTCATGTGCGCAACCATTCGAATAACCAAATAGTAAAATCTGGCGACAAGCACCTAATTCTCCTTGTAGAAATATATCCTCAGGACTGTGCTTTTCTTGTGCTCGGAACTTGTCCAAAACTGAAGAAGTAGTTTTATGCTCTACATGTAACAGAGCCATTTTGACTCAAAAATGTTATCTAAATTATTTGAAGAGAAATACTGTGATCGAGTTAAAGTTAAAAATTTCTCTTAAGGGGCTCAGGACTGGATAGTTTATCCTATTTTGAGTCTTAAAAAATTCTTCTATTTTAACACCGATTTCTATTTTGTAGCTGTCCTAGTCAGAAGCACTTTTAAGCACTGTTGAATAGTTTTCTACAGTATGGATGCGGCCTGTATCTTGGAATGCATCCATCCTTAGTTTATTGTAAAATGGTTTGTTAAGGCTGACAGCCTTAAAATAGAAAAAGTAACTCATTCCGAATGTGCGTATCCGTATTTACTCAAATTGTGTGGAATTTGACCTTCCACCTTTTGGAAACCATTATTGTACTTCCTAGAATGGTACAAAAGTGGGCTTCTCGTCATACTATAACGATACTAGCGAATCTTACATTTGTACCCATGCTTCATCATGACGAGAAGTAATCCAGACTTTAACACCGATGTCACAACCTATCAGTGTGGTTTACGAAAGAAACCAACATGAGATTCGCAACAGTGGTGACCCCTTGAAATTTCATTGGGTCAATATATACAAAACCACGTCATCGTTTCTTCATCATAACGAAAAATAATCCAGACTTTAACACTGATGTCACAACCTATCAGTGTGGTTTACGAAAGAAACCGACTCAGTGACCCCTGAACATTTCATTGGGTCAATCAACATCGGCATCGTTTTTCCATCATAACGAAAATTAATCCAGGCCTTAACACCAATGTCACAAACTCACAACCCATCAGTGAAGTTTACCAACGAAACCGACTCGAGATTTGCAACAGTGGTGACCCCTTGAAATTTCATTGGGTCAATATATACAAAACCTCGTCATCGTTTCTTTATCGCAACGAGAAGGAGTTTAGACCTTAACACCGATGTCACAACATATCAGTGTGGTTTACGAAAGAAACCGACATGATATTCGCAACAGCGGTGACCCCTTAAAATTGCAATGGGTCAATATAAACACAACCTCGTCATCGTTTGAACATGTATATACTGATAGGATAATAGCAATGAAATTTATCAATTGTCTGTTTAATATGTTTGCCCATTTTGTCTTTCTTATCAGATACAGTTGAACCGCTCCACTTGAACCACCACACGAGTGCTTATCAATTCAATACCCCATATTTATACCTATATAGATTATTTGCGACTCTCACACTAGTTGTTGCATTATAAAGTGATTCGTTATCAGTAAAAATTGCCTAATCAATAATTTGATAACTCAAAATATTGGAAATACATAAAATTTCGATAATGGATTGAAAGGCAACACTATCGACAGTATACACGGTATGGAAAAATATAGTTTGGATTTAGCACTGCGTGAAGTTGGAAAATTTGGTCGCTATCAAATTTTTTGCTACATCCTAATTACATTTATCGTATTCCTCACGGGTACTTACAATGTTACGTTTGTGTTTACGGCGGGTGAATTGAATTATCGGTGTCGTATACCCGAGTGTGATAGTGATCGAAATGTGTTTAATACAAATTGGTTAGCGTATGGGTTTCCATATGACAATAATACCCATTTGCCGGTCCATTGTCATCACTATAATTATATTGGCGATGAGTACAAGGCAGTGCGAGAGTGTCACGAATATGATTTTGACAATAAATCACAAATCAAGTGTTCGCGTGATTTTATATACGAAACGGAGGAGATAACAATTTTGAACGAATTTGGATTACAGTGCAATGATAATAAGTGGAAATTAACGTTGGTTGGGTCGATACAAAATCTCGGCATTTTAATGAATTTGTTCATTAGTGGATATTTGTGTGATAAATACGGAAGATTGACAATTTTTATATACTCAACGTTGTGTGCGGCCGTGCTCGGGTTGAGCAAATCGTTTGCATGGAATTACTGGTCATTTTTGTGTTTCGAATTTTTCGAACCATTTTTCGGATCCGGGACGTATGCAACCGCCCTAATTTTAGGTACTCGTTCGCATATATATATATCAACACATTTTATACAAATATCTATCTATTTTTAGCCCTTGAACTCGTCAGGCCGCAACATCGTGCCGTTGGTGGTGCTGTTCTATTCACCGCCGCGTCGATGGGGAAAATGTTTCTTGGAATCGAAGCGATGCTACTTCAAGACTGGCGAAAAATATTACGTGTTAATTTTTCACCTGCATTCATAGTCGTTTTCTATTTTTGGCTTATACCGGAAAGTATGAGATGGCTACTAACCAAAAATCGTAATGCCGAGGTTAGTAAAATATTGCTGCGAATTGCCAAAATCAATAAAATCAATTTAACGAATAAGCTACGCGATTTTCTCGAAAAGAAACCGAATGAAATCACCCTAAGCGGATCGGTAAATAAACGCGATACGAAACGTGAAGATTTTAAAACGTTGTTTATGTACCCGAGCATGATCGGCCGGATAGCATCATGCTCGTTTTGTTGGATCGTCAGTATACTTATTTATTATGGACTTACGCTGACCGCGGTTACAATCGGTGGCAATAAATACACCGATTTTATTATAATCCAATTGATGGAGATACCGGCCTGTTTTTTTGTAATGTATGCCGCTAATAAATTTGGACGAAAACTATTATTATCAACCGCATTGATGGTAAGCGGTATTGTACTTTTGTCGGGAACATTTGCGAACGACACCTATTGGATTAAATTGGTAATATTTATGGTTGGTAAATTCTCGATGACGGTTGCATTTTCGACCACCTACATTTATACATCGGAACTGTTTCCAACGAATTTACGAAGCACGTTATTGTCGGTGTGCGCCGCATTTGGCCGAATCGGATCTATGATCGCACCACAGGCACCACTACTCGATATGCTGGTCGATAATCTAACCATGTATTTGTTCAGTTTTACAGCCATTTTGGCCGCCTTGCTGTGTCTTCGATTTCCCGAAACACTAAATACAAAATTGCCGGATACAATCGAAGAGGCATTAGCGATCGATAATACCAAATGCTTCAAATAATGGAAATTGGACGGGAACACAATTGATATACTCATAAACTATTATATTCAGGGTTGAACATACTATTTATTTAATTATAAGCTGTGATCATGCAAAATTTGTTTTATTAATTAATGGATTGCCTCTTATGTGGTCGCGATTAATTATAAAATTGATCGAGACGAATCCCCTAAATGTTATTAGATATTATCAACATTTAGGCGATTTTACGATTCTATATAATAATTCATTAGTATGATTTTGTTTTTGTTAATTATAGTTGAATACACTTACAATAGATGTCACTATTATGTACAATGAAGAACAATATTGCAAGTTGTTATCTATGATTTCTTATGAAGGGTCTTTTAGTGTAGTCCGTAAAGAGTAGAAATGGAAAGAAACTCATGCCTTTAATTGTAAAATAAATTATTTATTATTCCTAGAGCTTAAGTAACTACGTATTGGGATTTTCTTCACTTCCCTCCCTCTTTATATTAAGAGCTTCTTCAATAGTGTCCGGTAGTTTAGTATTCAGTGTCTCTGGTAATCGCAGTGCTACTAAAGCTCCAATTAGGGCACCACCTCCAAATATGTACATTGACAGATTTTTGACATAGAAATTGAGAAGCGGTGCTTGTGGCGCCACAATCGATCCAATACGTCCGAATGCCGAACAAATTCCGATCAGCGTATGTCGCAAATTAGTCGGAAATAGTTCCGAATTGTAAATATAGATATTTGCAAATGCGCTTGACATTGCAAATTTCCCCAATAAAAATAGGGTGAGCTTTAGGCCATAATTATCGCCGACGAATGTGTAAACAATCAATGCAACTCCACTCACCACAAACGAAATCCACAATACTTTCCGTCGTCCAAATTTATTCGATATGTAGGGCATTAATAGGGCGGCTGGGATTTCAATAAATTGGACTAACATATAATCGGTGTACTTATTCCCGCCAATCGATACGGCGATTAAACTTAATCCGTAGAACACCAAAACAATAATAATCCACAACAATGAACATAGTGCCAACCTAATCAACATCTTCGGATATTTAAACACCAACTTAAAATGATAGTCTTGTGACGTATCTTGTACGCTATCTTTAGACTCGGCGTTATCTATAACGTTCAACACTAAATCGTTTGGTCGATTTTCCAGTAGTTCTCGTAATTCGGTCGAAATTTGATTTTTATTGATGTTCGTTATTTTTAATAACCCGTTTGCCGCTTCTGCATTTCGTCCTTGTGACAACAGCCATCGCATACTTTCCGGCACCAGCCAGAAATAGGTCAATGTTATGTACGACAACGGGAGATTGACTCGTAACAGTGTACGCCAATTTTGAAAAGTCATAGCCGATGCACCCAGTAATACTTTACCAAACGATGTTATTGAAAATATCAAAGCGCCCGACATAGCCCGATGTTCGGGCTTCACAATTTCCATCGCTAGTATAAATCCAGCTGTGTACACTCCGGCACCGAGTAGTGCGTCGAAAAACTCCAGCAATATAAATGAAACGTAATCTTGTGTAAATGTGCGTGCAATACCTAGGGTTCCCGATGCAACAGCCGAGAATACAAGAACCGCCCGTCGACCATATTTATCACTAAAAGATCCGGATATCAACAAATTTAGAAAATGGGCAACATTGTGCATGGTTCCAACCAAAGCGAGTAGCCACTTATTTTCATCGCATTGCAGGTCCATCTAAAACCAAAAATGAGTTCTGGGTCATATATGATCATATTTAATTTTGGAACAAGCCAACTCACATCATTCACGATCGTGCGCTCACCATTTTCGTATATAAAATCGGTACACTTAATCTTGTTAAGATGAAAATCGTAAGCCAAGCATTTTAAATCATTCAGATTAACGTTCGTTAAATTATATTTAAAACACTGTTCCGGCTTATCGTTATCCTCGTCGTAGGGTACAGCATTTCGCAACCAATCGGTTAAATATTCACCAGTTGGATTGTTAACACGATCACATTCATCGACACGACAACGATAATTTAAATCACCCGCGGTAAAAACATACGAAACAGCATACGTCCCGGCGAGTAAAATCGGTATACCAATTAAACAGTATACAAATATTTGATAGCGTCCAATTCGGCCGACCTCTTTCAGCGCAGTATCCAAATCGGTTTGTTTCATGTTTCAAATACTTTATTTATATATTTCGACTCAATTGTATCAATCAAAGTGCCAAATTGTACTAATTTATTTGTGTGTCTTAACAGCTATAATCATCTGTTTAATTCAAATGTCAAATATACGTACAAAAGTCTTATCGGGTCGTAAAATATTTATAGAGTACAGATTGATTATGAAACAGCAAATATGCGGTTGAATACCTATACATTGTGTATGCGGGTAAACCAGAATACGATTAGATTATTTCATAATGAGACAATTAAAGTGATAATCGAGGTTGTACTACAAGTATGTTCAAAGACTGTATAGTAAATAACTGATTTCGATTCATTGATATTGGTCGCACTTAATGTAAACAATTATTATCGGGTGCGTTTTATCATTTCGAATATGCCTATATTGACCATGAATAATTTCGAAGTGTCATTCAGTTCATTTTGACCCACTTGGGTTATGGATACATATTTGGATTGAGATGATCCTAAAGAGACCCTGGATCAGCTGTACATAAATTACCGTAACTTCTAGGTCGAACTGAAGTTGACCAATATCCGCGGTCATATAATCAAAGTCTTCAAAGAGCTTCGACGTAAGGTTAAGTTGGGGTAGGTTAGGATGGCTCCTATGAAAGACTGGCATTGACACAGAATAAAATTTAGCCACACTACAAAACGGTAAGAGCCTACACAATCGCACACATCTATCCGGATCTGGCCCGATCCAGTTTTAGCCAGACGGCTTAGTAATAACACATGAGTTGCTATTGGCATCTCCTAGCTTCCACTTGAAGCATCTTACATGAAGTGAGCGGATTATAATGTCCGCTCTGCTTGGTGAAAAACGACTTGCTGTACTCTGACGAGCAAGTTTATCAGCCTTTTCATTTCCCACCACCGTGAAATGCCAACCAACCCACAACAGGTGGATATAGCAGTGACCTTGCACCTCGTTCATAAATGAGATAACTTTGGGCGACCTTCAATATAAGAAGGTGTAATTGAAGAATTTAATGGAAGCTTGATTCTCCATTAAAGATCAGTATACCAAACTTTAACCGGTTAAACTTCAGGATCTGAGAGTTTAAGACAACCAGCCCACTTTGGAAGCTATGTCAGCCAAAAATACACAGGTAGGTCGATCGTTTATAAATAAGAGACAATCCTGAACTACATTCGATGTAGAAATGTCTGATTGAAGAATTTTAATGGAAACTAGACTCGACATAAAGATGCGAATCTGTTTAAAACTTCAGAACCTCAGGGTTCATAACTCACCAGTCCTCTTTGGAAATTATGTCTGTTAGAAACTTCACTTAATGAAAAAAAATGGCTAGCGTGTACAGCCAACTATTTACCTGAAATGTATAGAAGAGAGAGATGATGAATAACCTCAAAACCTTGAGTAAGTGTACCACTTATGCACAAATATGCAGTTCTCTGTACTAGCATCATAGACTTTAGGCTTAACTGAGCCAATGTACAGTGCGGGGCTCTAGGCCCCATCTCATCAATAAGATTCCTTGCATGAGAAGAGAGCTTTACTCTTTCCGATGTATGTTAAGTTTTTTGTTCAGGATAAGACTCCAACATTTCGCTTTGTTTGTTAAGGTAAAACCTTTAAAAGTGAAAGGGTCAATGTGGAGAATTTATTCTGGAGCAAATGATTCACTCAATTAAGCTTTAGTTCACAACAACTAGCTCTTTTAGAGAAAGTTTTGAGTGCGCACCTCTTCACATTATTCAAGGTGCAGGCATATTAACCAGACATGCCCTTTTAACCGAAGTAACAGGTATCCACCTTCCGGTCCACCTGAGTCGGCTTATTCTACTAGATACGTTTTCACGATCCTACGTTTTAGCATTTGATCTATTCAGCCTCTACGTTGCTCGTTCGCAGTTTTTTACAGTTCCAAATCTTGTTCGTGAACTCTTGTGAGCCTTAACCTGACTTTTCAAAGATTTTAATAGAGAAAACGATACGCTTCTAGATAACTTTGAGACAAGGTATGATTATACCAATGGCGTGCTAGATATCCACAGTAGTGATTCCATCGGGTCCTGCTGGTTTATTTGGCGTACAACTATTTAAATTGGTTTCTAGTAGTTGTTTCAATGATTCATTACTGGTTGTGATACAGGATCTATCCTGCTGTTAGAAGCAACTCAGATTGGTTAGACTGTAAGATAGTAGCTGACGTATTCGAGTTGCTTTGCATGCCTCATAAGACCACTGTTTTGGCACTTCTAAATTCGAATTAATATATGTTCAAAGGATTATCTTATCGTTACCCCAAGGTTCAGCAGTTTTTGTCTCACAGAGTCTATTGACATTGAATATATGATAACAATGTCTGAAGATGACCCCTTAATTGACTGAACCCATCATTATTTGAACCGCTCTAACTCGATCTCAACTACATATGTCTCAATACCAATTAATATATAAATGAATTGCAGCTTATAAAAGAAGGAATGTACCATAAAGGGCCGGAAGCTCTTGATATTCGAAATAATTAAAGAATTTTATTTTCGACGTAAGGTTAAGTTGAGGCTAGTTAGGGTAGTCACTAAGAAAGCCTGTCATTGCCGGTTGGGTCAGCTATATCATTCATGAACTTCATAGTTTTCACTTGAAGCATAACTGACTTGTGAGAAACGACTTGTTGTACTCTGACGAGCAAATTCATCAACCATTACATTTTCCACCACTCTGAAATACTAACCAACCCAAAACAGGTGGATATTGCAGTGACCTGGCACCTCGTTCATAAATGAGAGACAACTCTGGGCTACCTTCGAAAAACGGAAGTGTGATTGAAGAATTTTGATGGAAGCTTACCCTCGACATAAAGAAGCGAACCAATTTAAAGGTTTAGCACATCAGGGTTCATAACTCACCAGTCCTCTTTGGAGACTATGTCCATTAGTATTATCATCATAGATTTTAGGTTTCCAGTATGTGATGAACTATAGAGCCAATGTACAGTGCGGGGCTCTAGGTCCCATCTTTTATCAATGAGATTCCTGCATGAGCAGAGAGCCTTAGAAACTTCCTTTACCTTTTCAATGTATGTTAAGTTTGGTGTCCATGATAAGACCCCTTTTCGCTTTACAAAGCTTAAGTTAAAAGCTTTTGAAGCGAAACGTTCAATGTGAAGAATATATTCTGGAAAAAATTATTCACTCAGTTTTACGTGGCTTAATCTTTAGTCCACAACAACTGGCCCGTTTAAGGAAGTTTTGAGTGCGCACTTCATCAGTTTATTCAAGGTGCAGGCATATGCTGCTTGTGAAGTCTTGTGGGCTTTTACTTGCCTTGAAGCAGAAATTTACATGCAGCGAGTGAATGTCCGCTTTGCTTGATGAGAAACGACTTGTTGTACTCTGATGAGCAAGTCTATCAGTCTTTTTATTTCCTGCCACACTGAAGTACCAACAAACTCACAACAAATAGATATTGCCGTGATCTGGCACCTCTTTTATGTAATGAAGTGTGATTTTAATGGAAGCTTGACTCTTGATAAAGTTTAGAATATCTTTTGAGAATAGTGCATCAAACTTTAACCGGTTTAAAGCATCAGGATCTGAGAGTTTAAGACAACAAGCACTATTTGGAAGATATACCAGTCAAAAATGCACTCACACACGCAACAGGTGAATTTTTCGATTGTTTATAAATGAGAGACAATCTTGAACTACATTTGATGTAGGAATGTCTGATGGGGAATTTTAAGGGAAGCTAAACTCGCCTTAAAGGTGCGAACCTGTCTAAAGCTCCAGGACATCAGGATTCATTACTATCCAGTACTCTTTGGAGTGTGTCCGTCAGAAATTTTACCTTATGTACAAAGTGGCTGTACACACTGCCAACTGTTTACTTAAAATGTCTATAAGGGTGAGATGATGAATCGCCTCCAAAGCTTGAGTTAGTGTTTCACTTATATACAATTCTTTTATCAATGAGATTCCAGCATGAGCAGAGAGCTTTAGAAGCTTTCTTTACGCTTTTCAATGTATGTTGAGTTTGTTGTCCATGATAAGACTCCTTTTCGCTTTCCTTCTAAAGCTTAAGGTAAAAGGTTTTGAAGCGAACGGGTCAATGTCAAGAATTTATTCTGGAAAAACTGAATCACTCAGTTGTTCATGTTTGTTTTGAGTGTGCACTTCATCAGTTTATTCAAGGTGCAGGCATTGTAGCCGGACATGCCCCTTTGAACCCAAGTAACAAGTATTCTCAATTTATGTCCACATTTCAGTTCATCAGTAGCCGGCAGATTCTAACAGAAGTTTTCACAATCCTGCGTTTTAGCCATTGCTCTATTCAGCCTTCTAAGTGTCTCGTTCTAAGTTTAATTTTTTTTACAGTACGCGTATTGAAACTAAATTTAACTCATGAGCTTTTGCGGGTTTTTTCTGACTTTTTAAAGATGTTAATAGAAAGAATGACAAGCTTCCAAATGACTAGGATTTAGCATAACAGAGTTTCAAGCTTCCTTTGAAGATAACTATAAGTCAAGGTATATTTATACCAACGGTTTGCTAAATATCTACTGATGTGATACCATCGGGCACTACTGGTTTATATGGCGTAAAACTATTGACTGCCCCGAGAATTCTCGGCCTCTGTTTATGACTTGACTATAGAAAAGCCTGGATATTTGGTTGTGATGCAGGGTCCGTCTTACCGCTAGAATCAACTCATATTGGTTAGACTGTAAGATAGTATTCGACGTAGTCTAAAGTTACTTTGAATGCCTCCTATAACCACTGTCTTGGCACTTCTCAAGTCAAATTTGTATATGTTCTGAGGAATATCTTATCGTAACCCAAGAGTTCAGTAGTTGTGTTTTCCCTTGGTATTCTGGAGTTATCTTGACCACCAAGGTGGTCGAGATTGGCATAAGAGTCAGCCATCTCATGCTAACCTGAACCAAGAATGTGTACGTCAGAAATGTTTCTGTAGACGTTTTACCTTTAAATGGAAGCTTATATCTCAACTTGTTTAAGCATACTAAGCTTCAGGCTTTCTCTCTGGAGATTTCCGTCTGAAATTCACTTAATGAACATAATGGATGTGCTTTAAAATTAAAGAAGGCGGAAATAATTTTAGAACTCAATGCCACTAGAGGGGCCCACGGTTCAACCCACATACATATACAGATTAAAAACACCCAATCGTGATTGATGAATCGTCACCACTCCGGGAATCGAACCCGAGACCTCCAAACGACAGAGCAAGTACGCAACCTTCTCTAACACGAGAGCGACCAAATGGATGTGCTTACTGCCGGTTGTGTACCTTAAATGTCTAGAAGAGTAAGATGACGAATAAACTTAGTGCACCATCCAAACACAGTTCTCTGTACTGTTATCATAAACCTTAGGTTTTTCCAGTATTTCTAAAGCTGGTCCGACAACGAGTCCATACAGAAGAAGTAATCAAATGTCTGACGCATAGAGCTAATGTACAGTGTAGGGTTCTAAATCCCATCTTTCACAATGGAATAACTGCATGAGTAGAGAGCTTAAGAAGCTTTCTTTACCCTTTCCAAATGTATGTTATGTATCCAGCTTATAATACCAAAATATTTCGCTGTGTTTGTGAAGCTAAAGATCAAACCTTTAAAAGTGAGAGGGTCAATGTGAGGAAATTATATTTCCTGGAGAAAATGATTCCCTCCGTTTTATGTGGGTTAAGCTTTATGAATGCACACTGAATGAGTTTACTCAAGTTGCTGGTATATTTACAGGTCATGGCCCTTTCAGCTTAAGTAATAGTTATCTTCCTTCGATAAGCTTATATGTAAGTAGGTCTTGAGGATTGCAATGGTCACTTTATACTGTCTTTCTGGCTTGGAGTATGACAAAGTTACAGGCTCACTTTAAAGATATCTTTGAGACCATGATTTCCTACGGTTTATATGGCATGGTATTTAGTGTCCACAGAATTCTCTACCCCTGTTTATGACTTGACTAGAAAAGCCTTTGATCCATTACCGGTTGCG
This sequence comes from Tipula lateralis, assembly GCA_963932295.1. Classification (NCBI taxonomy): domain Eukaryota; kingdom Metazoa; phylum Arthropoda; class Insecta; order Diptera; family Tipulidae; genus Tipula; species Tipula lateralis. Next base: position 160,557,636 of record OZ010738.1, read on the forward strand.
ATCTATAATCCATCCTGCCATTAGAAACAACAACAACTCAGATTGGTTGGACTGTAAAATAGTACCTTAATCCACTTTGATCTAATTACTTTGCATGCATCCTCTGGTCAGTGTCTTGGCACTTCTCAAGTCGAATTTTTGTGTGTTCTGAGGATTATTTTATCGTTACCCAAGAGTTTAGTATAGTTATTGTTTCCCTTGGTATTCTTGAGTTATCTTGACCACCAAGGTGGTCGAGATTGGCATAAGAGTCGTCACCATCTCATGCTGATCTAAACCAAACAGTCCAGTAAACGTTACATTTTAGTATGCAAGCTCTGGTTCATACAACAGATGATACTTCAGATATGTTGCTTTGAACGTATATGACCTTAACCTGGTAAAAACTTATTCCACTAATTGAAGCCGAGACAAATACTTGTCGCAGCTGTGTTATCTATACTGTGCTCGTTCGTTCGCTATCTTTGTTCAAATAAATTTCTTATATATGTTTATCATTGGTATAGGTCAATCTATACTATCGCAAACAATTTCATGTACTGGGGATGCATATAGATATTCATTTCATTATTGCTAATTATCCAATAAATGAGTACAGCAATACTCAAAGAGATAAGATTGTACGTTTAACTGTCAATCAAAACAAAATAATTATACAAAACGCAACGAAGTCAGTTCAGTCCCATCAAAAGTTTTCAATACGTTACACGACAACCGCCTGTATAGTGAAATATGTCGCAAATAGATTTGGATACTGCCCTCAGAGAAGTTGGCCGTATCGGGCGATATCACGTGTACATTTATATTCTACTCTTCCCAACGCTTATGATTGCTGGTGCGGCTGGCGTAGCCTATGTATTTACCGTTGCTGATCTACACTATCGATGTCGAATAGACGAGTGCGACGAACTATATAACCCAAAGGGTGAGTATGAACCCGAATGGCTCAAAAATGCTGTACCATATGACGACAATCGACCCGAATCGTGTTACAAATATAACTACACTCGAGAGAATACAAACGATTTGACGTGCAAAGCAAGTGATTTTGATCCAGTGAAGATCAAGTGCAACGATTTTATATATGAGAGTGATAAACGAACAATTGTGAATGATGTGAGTATCAGGTTATGATGAAGTGTGTGTAAAATGATTTTACTAAGCGAAGTGTTTTGTAAATATATATAGATGGATCTGCACTGTGACGAAAATAAATGGAAGCTGGCTCTCGTAGGCACGATCCATAATTGTGGCAATTTGTTGAATCTAGTTATTGTCGGATACTTTAGTGATAAATACGGACGCCGTGCAATATTAATACTATCCGCTGTTGCCGGCTCAACATTTGGTATTATACGCACATTCGCATGGGATTACCCATCGTTCATGGTTCTGGAATTTCTGCCCTCATTTCTTGGCGCAAGTATATACACAGCTGGCGTTATACTGGTTATGGAAATTGTTAAACCAGAGCATCGTGGCATAATCAGTGGTTTGATATTTTCGACTACATCACTCGGTAAAGTAGTTCTCGGCCTTTCAGCCATGTGGTTCCAAGATTGGAAAACAATATTACGCGTGAATTTACCCTTATTGTATACCTCGCTTTTATATTTTTGGCTATTGCCCGAAAGTCTACGTTGGCTGTTGGCAAACGGAAAACACGATGAGGCGGCCAAATCACTACTAAAAGTATTACGGATCAATAAAACGGAAATATCGGCCGAGCTGCGAGAATTGCTGGAAAATAGGCCACACGATCTGGTGTTAAAAACGATCGAAGAACAAACTAAATCCGACGATACGTCGTCACACGAAAATAAATTCAAATTACTTTTCAAATATCCACCGATGTTGATAAGATTAGCCGCGTGCGGTTTTACATGGGTCATTGCCTTAATGGTATTTTACGGTTTAACCTTGATGGCCGTATCGATTGGTGGTAATAAATATGTCGATTTTATTCTGGTGCAATTAATTGAAATTCCGGCCGCAGTAAGTATGTCGTTCATTTCGAATCGATTTGGTCGCAAAAAGCTTATGTGCTGGTCGTTCATATTGTGTGGTGTAGCTCTGATCGTGTACACATTTGTTGGTGATATTTATGGTGTCAAATTGGCGTTGTACTTGCTCGGCAAATTCACCATAGCAATTGTAATGTCCAATCTGTATATTTATAGCTCGGAGCTGTTTCCAACCAATATACGACACACTCTACTCGGTATATGTTCAGGATTTGGACGAATCGGATCGATTGTAGCACCTCAAGCCCCGCTATTGGATTTTTATGTTAAAAATTTGTCCATGTATATTTTTGGAGTTGGTGCACTAGTTGCTGCTCTAGTTACGTTATATTTTCCTGAAACACTCAACACAAAACTTCCCGATACGATCGAAGAAGCGTTGAACACAGGCAAAGAGACGGCAGTCCAGAATGAGAAATCATAGTAAATAATTGTTCTTAAGATAGTTGTAATTGTAATAAATTTAGCCTTAATTATATTTATAAACAATGTTGTAATTGTTTTAATTCTGGAAGTGGTGGTGTCACTGGCTGTTTCATTTTCGACTGAGGTGGTACTTTTCTGAATCGTGATACAACAACTGATAACCAAACACAAATCCTCCTCCCATTTTATGGAGAAGAACTGTGGTTCACACTCAACCAATACCTGTCTAAGTATGTGAAGGCAGTCTCTGTCACCCATTATAACATTACCTATAAGGGCCTTCAAAAGTAAAACAACTGGAATTTCAGAACCTGTTTGAGTTTCACTGGGGCTCGAGAGTTGTCTTAAGTTTTCGATGGGAATATTCGACCATTTTATTTGGCGTTGTATTTTGTGCTCCTGGCATGATAAGCGAAATTTCACCCAACAGGTTAGGTCTTGGTTAAGACTGGGACAGAAACATACATAACGTGGTTGGTGTTGATTGTGGCAGCTTTGTGATATGCAACGACTATAACGTTGGGCTTGCTTTGAATATCGAAGAAGTGGAACAACCTTAGAGTACGTCCAGGATTTAACTCATTTGCTCTTGTTTGAAGTATTTTTTTTCTTTTTTATTTTTATTTTATCTCTAATCTAGATTGGGGCTCAAGGCACTCCCTACTTGTTTGCGGTTCGCTTATTTACGACCTTGCTTTTACGCCATTACAGCCAATTCGATGACGTACGGCTATATGTCCGATTTTCCTAACCATCTGCACATTGCATAGCTCCATGCCGGCCTATAGTGCTGACATGGACGATGAGTCGGCCCATGAGTTCTGCACTCCAACAGGGGGTTATAGTTGTGTTCCTTCACACCACAGTACTTTCCGCTCCAACTGCCGCAGCTTTAACCACTGCGCCACCTAGGTGGTATTGTTTGAAGTCCATAATAGGGTTTCTAGCTTTAAACTGTTCCTAGCAATGGTTTCCACTACCCTTTTGAGTACTGTTGCATTCAAGGGCTCTACGGGTACATATGTGTTCACATTCTCAGATGGATTTTCATGAGAGTCTAATCGGCGCCAAGGTAGACCAAAATATCTTCACCAATATCGGGTAACAACGTAATGATAACAGATTTTTTTTGAATGATGTTTTGATTGAACCGAGTTCGAATCTAGGAAGGGGCAGGATGCAAAAGTGAATTTTCACTATCTGATTACGATCGGTGGTGTGAATTATATATATAACCATTTATAACCTTTTTTTAAAGAGCAGAATTCATAGGCTGACCATATCAGTCCTATAGGTTGGCAATGTGCAACTATTGGAATGTGCAGATGGAAATTGGCAAATTTCTAAACGCAAATTGGCCTATAGCCGTACGTTCTCAATTTGGCTGTAATGGCATACAGTTGGACGTAAATAAGCGAAATGTGAGAGTTGGATGACTGGTCACCATATGATAATAATTCCATACATGAATATTGGCCAAGTAATGGCAGTATAAGACCAATCAAGGAACGAACTTTGTTTCAAGACATTTTTTTCCAATGGCGTTCCTATACACGAGTATACAATACTATTGTGTAGTCGACAATAATATAGTCGACTTCCAAATAAGATCACTATGCAGGATGGGGTCTTAAAATCTCGACTTGTCAGTAAAAGCTAGTAAATGTCCTTTAAAGCTACCGGGGCACCTAATTGAATTTTGAAAACTTTACGTGGCATTGGCACTCAACAGCATCCTTCAAGCAAGAGGAGGCGCTCATTAACGACGTCACGATATCTTTGGGGTTTGTGCCACTTTTAATTCTGTCAGCATTTTTACTCACTTGCTGTCGAAAGCATGAACTTTTTTTTTAGGTCTTTCCTTTTCGATTATTGGTCCACCTTTCCAGAATGTTGGCTGCCCACAGTTTTGTGCATAACATTCTACATTTTTGTCATTTACTCTTCCATAATGTCAACCTTTAGAGTCTCTAGCTATCTTTGGTGATAATCACACTGTTTGTTGTTTTATAGGACGTCACTATACCCTTAAGATTTGTGTGCCTAAAGAGCAACCACCATTAAATTTGTCAGCTCTTTTACTCATTTGTTGCCGAGAGCCTGCTATTCATGAATTTACTTACAGATTACTGTCCTTTGGTTTATTTTTTGCTCTTTGAAATGTTTTCATTGTGGCTCCACGAGTATTGCAGATAGAAATCCATGTCATGATACTTGGATGAACTTCTTGTCACGTCATTTTATGAGTTATGGGATTTTTGACAGGCCACTCTGTACTCATCTTGGCAAGAATCCCACATGTGATGCTCCCAGCGATATTTTTAATTGCATAATAAGTTAGTTCGAGAATCAGAACTAATGATTTAATCAACCTGACAACGAGATTTGTTTGAGTGTCACTGGGGCTCGAGAGCTGTCTTAAGTTTTCGATGAGAATAACTATCGTTTGATTACTTGATTTTAGCTTTCGTGTCAGTATATAAACTGGCATGGAACTAGGCAATCTGCAGATGATTCTTTGTAAATCGAACCTATAGCTGTACGTTCTCGATTTGGGTGTACTATAGCGTAAAATGGCAGAGGTCTTAACCAACAGACACAAGCTGAGATTACCGAAAAAAGTATTTTAAATTTGGATGGGACTGAATGATTGGTCACCAGTCCAATTATTCCAGACTAGTGTCGCTATAGTGCATCTTAAGCTGCATCATCTGTCCTTTCCACTATCAATTGAAGAGTTGTGGCATTTACAGCTAATCCTTCCACCCTGTTGTTCCCCAAAACGCCAAAGTAAATATATATTGACTCAAATAATCTAGATGTTGAAGTTCTCACTCTTCTCGGTAAGAGATGAGTGGCAACTCCAAGATTGCACAAATCGTGTTATCAACTGTCACATTACGTCTCAACCAGTACAATATAATCTAAAACACCGAGCAATAACCAAGAAGAAGGTAGTTGCTCTCCTTTCTGTATGTTGAGCTGACCACCAAACGTGAATTTCGTACATGAATGTTGGCAACTCTGATTTCAAGTCATATTTATTCCCAATGGGAGTGAAAAAAAAGTGGCCTTGTTCATTCTTTCCAAGATATTCGACTTCCAACTTAGGCCCAGAAATCTCGTTTGGTCAGTAAAAGCTAGTATAGTTCTGTTTAAAGTTACCGGGGTACCTAATAGAACCTTGTTTACTTCTTAGTAAAAAGAACCAGCTTTGTTTTTGATGGGTTTGCTTCCAAAACTATAACTACTGGCTCATATCATAACGGTTAAGTAATATCACACATCGCTCCTCCAAGTTATCTGGTGGAGCTTTTTGGTTTTAGGCCATATAAGCTGAAACCAGCTGGAACATGTTGTTCTTCACACACAAGGCTAGCCGGTGTTGTCTCGCTGCTTTATATACTCTCTCAGAAGTGATCGGGTTTAGCAATGCGTACCATTTCACCTTTAGGCCACAAATCTGGTTATCATTTACCCACATTCATGAATCAAAACTATGACCTCATCCGAGTTAATCAGCCAGTGAACGATAGATTCTGAAGCAGCACTTGAATGGTGATGATTATTTTGAATAAATATAACATAAACAACCAATTCTTCCTTCGTAAATCTTACTTTCTTAATACGAGTCTTGGCTTGATCGGAGCAATCCTCTATATCGAGTTCGACACATCGGACATCTACTCAACAAGAGCGTACATCCTATTTGTGAGCCTAACTCATTCATAGATCGGCCACCGTCGCTCTTTATTGGTATTCTACCATGAATTGTTAAGGTCTCTCTTATTATTCGGTCGCTCACACCTTGCTACCGTCTTCAATTTTATTATAGAGTTTAAGAGTATCGACTCGAAGCTGAAGTGGATGAAGCTGACTGCATTGATCGCCGCAAGGGATGCCAGGGTATCTTTATTTATCACCACCATGATCAATTTAAAGTCTCGCTTGATAACCCTCCTGCTTTACATTCATTCAAAAGAATTACATCTCCTGAACATCTTCAGGCTGTCATCTTAAGACGTTACTATACCTTTGAGGTTTGTGTGCTTGCAAGCCAAAACCGTTAATTCGGTCAGTATTTTTCTCACTGCCGACCATATCATAAACCTCCTTTCGAGTTCTTTGCCTATTCGATCATGGGTCTACCGTTTCAGAATGTTGGCTGTCCACTGTGTTGTGCATAACAGTCTACACTTTTGTCATCTGATCTTGAAGAATGTCTACCTTTATAGCCTCTGGCTATCTGCTCGTCAAGGCTTTCTGTCTTTATAGTCTCTGGGTGCTAATATTTTGTTACAATCCTTCTGTGTCTTGCAGTTTTTAAAGTGTACTGTGTACTTTGTCTAATTTCCTGCTTTTTTAACGGATTTCATTGTGGTTCGACGAGTGTCGGAAAAAGAGATCCGCATCCCGGGCGCTCTCCTCATCACGTCAGAGATTATCAAAGGGATTTTTGATGGGTCACGTTTTACTGTTTTTGGCAACTTGGACAACCTATTTCAAACTGCCTCCCAATATTTTATGACCAGAAACGACCTCATTTATTCAATCTGAGGACGAGACTTGTTGCAGCAACCCTATACACTGTTGATGATTAATTTGAATAACTTTTAACATGGACAACCAATTCTTCCTTCGTCCTCTTATCTTTCGTGCTTCTACTCTTGACTTAGTCGGAACAATCCTTAATTTGGAGTTCGACCCAAACGACATCTGCTCAAGAAGAGCATTCATCCCATTTATGAGTCTCAACTCGTTTGTAGATCGCCACTTTACTTTTGAGGTTTGTGTGCTGCCACTCTTTATTCTATCAGCATTCTTACTCATTTGCTGTCGAAAGCATAAACCTTCTTTTGAGGTCATGGGTCCACTTAAACAGAATGTTGGCTGCCCTCAGTTTTGTGCATAACAGTCAACACTTTTGTAATCTGCTCTTGCAGAATCTCTAGCTTTATTGGTGATAATCTCACTGTTTGTTGTACAATATAAGAGTCCCATTCCCAACGGAACGGGAAATTACAAGTGCCATAATTAAGCTGTAAAATAACAAAGCCGTTGGAAACGGCAACATACCAGCTCAATGGAGACGCATTTAGAACTGCAGGAGCACTAACACTTATATTAATAGAAGTGTGGAATACTGGGAGAATTCCGCAAAATAGGAAAGAGGACTTAACCATAACGATTCCGAAGAAAGGCAACTTAAGAGAATTCAAAAACTGTCGAGGCATCTTCCTGCTCAACAGTACAATGAAAGTTTAAGCAATGGTCATCCTGCAATGAAGCTTACCAACTTTGAACCAACACATAGGAAATAAAACACATCAACACAGTCCGAATTATCGTCGAACAATCCAAGGAATGAAACTCACCACTATATCTACACTTCGTGGACTTCGAATGCCCATTCGATATCCCGAGAAAAATAACCGAACTCATCCGAGAAATGTACTGGGATATTGGAAATAAAGTTCAACACAAAGGAAAGCAGAGTAGCACATACTACAATTCTCGAAGAGTAAAACCAGTGTACTCTCTTCACTACTGTTCCTCATAGTACTGGTCAAGCTAGACATCACATCACCAAATGGAATTCAGTGGGACCCAATAAGAAAACTCAATGATCTCGATTACGCAGATGATATATGCCTGCTAATACACAAATATATACATGCAGCAAAAGCTTCAAAGGTTATCAGAAATAGAACAAGATGTCGGGCTCAAGATAAACATAAAAAAGGTAAACGACTGAACACAAGCATAAGTATACCATTTCGCACCAACCAAGACACAATAGAAGATGTCGAAACATCCGTATTGGCTGTACCGTATCAAGAACAGGCGGACCGGAAGTAGACATTAACCAACGCATCAACAAAGTGAGAAACAATTTCAATTTGATTTTCAACATCCATCCAAAATTCACCAACGTTCAAAAATCAGTTATTTTTCAGGTCCACGTTATTAAGTGGAAAGTGATTGTTTTCACCTTCACCCGAAATTATTGTGACAGTCAGTATGTAGTCGAAAAATGGCACACTGGTAATTATTTCACAAATTCTATTCGTAAAATAGTAAGAAGATTTGGTCCACAGATGGTGCTTTAGTATCAATGACATTTAATAAGAGATGGCGCGTCATTTTTTTTACATAAAATTATATTTTACGTTTTTTACATATAGAATGTAAAAATTAACCTAATTTAAATAACACGTTTTTACACAGTGTAAACTACATCGTGTAATTTACACGCCCAACAGTGATTAGAATGGAATCCGAAAGGAAAAAGAAAAGTTGGAAGGCCAGCAGTGACTTGGAATGGGGAGAACTAAAGAGAATAGCCTAAAATAGAGTTCGATGGTTCAGTCTAGTAAACGCCATAAGCTACTTATGGCGTTCTCCTCGTCAGGTCAGAGAATATCAAAGGGATTTTTGACTGGCCCAATATTTTATGGTTGTAAACAAACGACCAGAATCCCACTTATGATGCTGCCAGTGATATTCTTAATTGCACAATAAGCTCAAAGCCATAAGTGTGGGTGATTTATTGTCGCCAATTAATAATTAATTAATTGTTTATTCACTGTTGATAACATAAAATATGTCAATAACATGTCTAATTAATCACCGTTGAACTTAGAATATATACTATCGTAAGTTATCTAATCTCCTCTAATCCATGTACAAATATGTGAAGAATAAATAATTAATTTTACAATAACTGAAGTTATCTTTATGGCACTCGAGGTGTGACCATTGTTGTTGTCGTTTCAAATGTTTAATATAGTACATCATTAAGCTACCTGGTGAGATAATATATGTTATGTGAGACACAATATCGAGATGAGTTTTAGTGTTCAAAGTTAAACGAAATGGAGCTGATAGATTTGGATTCGGTACTGAGGGAGGTTGGCCGTATTGGGCGCTACCAAATATTTGTGTACAGTTTAATTTTTATCCCACTTCTATTGGCTGGTACCTATTCGGTTGCTTACGTATTTACCGCGGGCGATCTAAACTATCGGTGTCGTGTCGATGAATGTGAAAATGGACAATATCGTGCCGATTGGGTACCGAACGCAATACCGTTTGAAAAAAATTTACCGTCACAGTGTTATAAATATAATTCAACGCAATTTGACACCATGTGTCGAGTGAACGATTTTGACAGTACGATGACGGTCAAATGCACTGATTTTGTTTATGAAACTAGTGAACGAACTATTGTTAACGATGTGAGTACGCGCCAATAACCCACCATTCATCATATAATATATAATTTGTACATTTTTAATGCAGTTCGGGTTGACATGTGGCGAGAATAAATGGAAATTGGCGTTTGTCGGGACCGTGCACAATGTCGGCCATTTTTTAAACTTATTAATTAGCGGATATTTTAGCGACCAATATGGGCGACGAGCGGTATTTATATTTTCGGCACTGGCATCCGGAACATTGGGTATTATTCGTACATTTTCGTGGAACTATTTATCGTTCGTAATTTTCGAGTTTTTCGATGCTTTTCTCGGCGCTGGAGTATATACAGCCGGCTTTATATTAGCCCTGGAAATTGTAAAGCCCGAACATCGTGCCATATCGGGGGCAGCCGTATTTTGTTCCACCTCATTGGGAAAAGTGGTGTTGGGAGCATCAGCAATGTTTTTTCAAGAATGGAAAACAATGCTACGTGTCAACTTATCATTTTCGTACATCACAGTGTTATATTTTTGGTTGATACCGGAAAGTTTACGATGGCTTCTATCTCAGGGACGATCACAAGAGGCGGCCAAAACATTACTAAAATTAACACAAGTCAATAAAACGCAAATCTCGGACAATATTCGCCAACTACTTGAATCTCGGCCACAAAATTTGGTTCTCAGTCTCGACCAAAACACAACCAACTCGAACCACAACTATCAGTTCCGAATGATATTTCGCTATCCAAAACTATTGATTCGGCTAGTGTCGTGCTCATTTTGTTGGATTGTAATCGTTTTAGTATTTTATGGATTAAGTTTGATTGCGGTCGCGATTGGTGGCAATAAATTTACCGATTTTATGCTAGTGCAGTTGATAGAAATTCCGGCCGCTCTCATCACACCGTTCATATCGAATAAAATCGGTCGGAAGCCAACACTATGCGGATCGTTTATAATAAGCGGCGTCTCGCTAATCGTATACACATTCGTGCCGGATGTGTACGCCCTAAAATTAACGTTGTTCCTGATCGGGAAATTTACAATCGCGATCGCATTTTGTAATATTTATATTTACAATTCGGAACTGTTTCCAACCAATTTACGACACACTTTGATTGGAATATGTTCGGCATTCGGCCGAATAGGATCGATTGTGGCACCACAAGCACCACTGTTAAATTATTTGGTTGATCATTTGGCCATGTATTTGTTTGGTGCGACATCGTTTGTTGCCGGACTGATTTGTCTACAATTTCCCGAAACTTTGGGCACCAAACTGCCCGATACGATCGACGAGGCGTTAAATATCGGCAAAACCAAATTGTAAATCTTATAATAAAATGTGTATTGTTTACAGTAAGACCGTGTTATCTCTCGCCTGTGTCCATTTTCGTTATCATTTCGGTACTTGAAAATCGTACGTACTACCTGCGATAGCTGCAAATCTTTCATAAAACCTGCGCACATTAATAGGCGATTAATTAGATATAAAACGATAACATTGTTTGTGGGTCAAGCAAACATTAATAGACAGTAGGTTTGCAGTCGCCAAACAAACAGTTGTGTTAAAAAAAATATACAAGTAAAATGTCGCAGACCGATTTGGATACCGCGCTCAAAGAAGTCGGCCGTATTGGACGCTATCAAGTTTTCGTCTATTTTCTATTGTTTATCCCACTTGCCATCGCTGGTACGAATGTTGTGTCGTACGTGTTCACCGCAGCCGAGCTTCACTATCGGTGCCGAATCGATGGGTGCGACGATGCACATAATCCAAATGGTGAATATGAGCCGAAGTGGTTAATCAATGCTGTACCCTATGATAAGGATACTGGTCGGCCCGAAACATGCTACAAATATAATATAACTCGTTCGGATTTAAACGAGCTTCGATGCGAGGCAAACGATTTTAATCTAGAGAAGATCAAGTGTAACGATTTTATATATGAGAATGATAAACGTTCGATTATGAACGATGTGAGTATAAGTGAAAGTGAGTTTCGGGCCAGTTAGTATAATTTATATTTATTGTGTACAGATGGACCTGCAATGTGATGAAAATAAGTGGCTGCTGGCTCTAGTCGGTACGATCCATAATTGCGGGAATTTTGTGAATCTTGTAACTATCGGATACTTTAGTGATAAATACGGGAGACGAGCAATATTTATATTTACCTCGATCGCTTCGACCTTTTTTGGAATGTTGCGCACGGTGGCTTGGAATTATTCATCATTCGTGGTTTTTGAATTTCTCCAACCATGCCTCGGTTCTGGTCTGTATACAGCTGGATTTATTTTGGCAATGGAAATCGTTAAGCCTGAACATCGTGCAATGACCAGTGCCATTATATTTTCAATCACATCATTCGGTAAAGTTATTTTAGGCCTCTCAGCTATGGTGTACCAGGACTGGAGAACGATACTGTACGTTAACCTACCATTATCGTATTTCGCTGTTACATATTTTTGGCTTTTGCCGGAGAGTTTACGTTGGCTGTTGTCTAAAGGGGAACACGATAAGGCGGCCAAATCCCTACTTAAGATTGTGCGAATCAACAAAACCGAAATATCATCGGAGCTGCGCGATTTACTCGAAAATCGACCAAACGATTTGGTGCTAAGCACCGAAGAGGTTGGAGATAAGCTGGAAGACTCGTCCCAAGAAACGAAATTCATGTTAATCTTTAAATACCCCCAAATGTTGATACGGGTTGGGGCGTGCACATTTTGTTGGATTATTATTTTGATGGTGTTCTACGGATTGAGTTTGATGGCCGTATCGATTGGTGGTAACAAATATACCGATTTTATGCTCGTCCAATTTATTGAAATCCCGGCCGCATTATGTATGCCTTTTATTTCGAATCGGCTGGGGAGGAAAACAATTATGTGCAGCTCGTTTATGTTTTGCGGTGCGGCTGTCATTTTATACACATTTGTTGGTGACATATATGGTCTCAAACTGGCACTGTACCTGATGGGAAAATTTGCCATCGCAATCGCTTTCTCAAACATTTATATTTACAATTCGGAACTGTTTCCAACCAATCTCAGGCACACTCTACTCGGTATATGTTCGGGGGTGGGACGAATCGGATCAATTGCTGCACCTCAAGCACCGCTTCTTAATTTTTATGTTAAAAATTTAGCCATGTACATATTTGGAGTTGGTGCGATAGCAGCCGCGTTGGTTACGTTATATTTTCCCGAAACACTCAACAAAAAACTTCCGGATACGATCGAAGATGCGTTAAACTTGGGCAAAGCTACAAAAGTGGGGAACGAAAAATCATAGTTATACACAATAAATTGTTGTGCTTAGTTATTAAGGTATTGTACTTGTAATTTAGGTTGTTATCTTATCACTTAAATATAATAAAGTGCGTAGTGTTCGAAAACTAAGATAAAAGTACTCAGGTAAACCTTCATGCGTATCTATATAAGCGTTAGTTGGTTTATAAATTTAGTATGGAGCAGATAGAATTGGATTCCGCCTTGCGACAAGTTGGTCGTATTGGACGTTACCAAATCTGGATATACTTCCTCATATTTATACCCATCCTACTAACCGGAGTCTATTCCGTTGCTTACGTTTTTACGGCAGGTGACTTAAACTATCGTTGTCGAGTGGACGAATGTGATCGAGATTTAAATCCAAATAGTGAATATATAACAGATTGGTTACGAGATGCTGTACCGTACGATAAGGCTAGTGATAAACCGGAACAGTGCTATAAGTATAATCTAACCCGGTCGAATATAAACAATTTGAACTGTTCAGAAAGTGATTTCCACCGTTTAAAGATTAAATGTACCGATTTTGTATACGAAACGGATCAACGAACAATTGTTAATGATGTAAGAATCGAGATTATCTTAAAGCTCAATACTATATCGAACTGTTTTTTTTAGATGAATCTCCATTGCGATGAAAATAAATGGAAGCTGGCATTAGTTGGTACATTACACAACTTCGGCCATTTTATCAATCTCCTATTTTCGGGAATCCTAAGCGACAAGTACGGCCGCCTCACAGTCCTTATTATTTCAGCTGCTACTTCGGGGATCTTCGGAATAGTGCGCACCTTTTCATGGGACTACACTTCGTTCATGGTATTCGAATTTATCGAATCGTTGCTTGGTTCGGGCGGCCTAACCGCCGGATTTATATTAATCCTCGAAATTGTGAAGCCCGAACATCGTGCCTGGCTCGGAGCGATCGGACTGTCGGTCATGTCCTTGGGAAAAGTTGTGCTCGGATTTTCAGCCATGCTGTTACACGATTGGAAAGTTCTCCTACGCGTTACATACGCACTATCATTTATCCCGCTAGCATACTTTTGGTTGGTGCCAGAAAGTATGCGTTGGTTGTTGTCACAAGGTCGTCATACTGAAGCAGCTCAATCTTTGCTACGAATGTCGAATGTAAACAACATAAAAATATCGGATGGTTTAAGGGATCTGCTCGAAAATCGGCCAACGGACCTTGTACTCAACGCTGATAGTGATGCAAAAGTCGTCGAAAATACATCAACCGGTTATCAGTTGAAACTACTTCTCAAGTACCCTAAATTATTGATTAGATTGGCATTGTGTGCGTTCTGTTGGATTATCATCGTTCTGGTATTTTATGGATTGAGCTTAATCGCGGTTTCGATTGGTGGCAATAAGTATACCGATTTCATGCTTGTTCAGTTGATGGAAATTCCAGCCGCCCTAAGTATGCCGTTGATCTCAAATAGACTTGGACGGAAAAAAATTTTAATCAGTTCCGTTATATTGGGTGGTGTCACATTACTCATCTACACATTTGTTGGCGATAGTTATGGGCCAAAATTGGCACTATTTTTGATTGGAAAGTTTGCAATATCGATCACATTAGCGAACATATATGTTTACAATTCGGAGCTGTTTCCAACCAGTTTGCGACACTCGCTGCTAGGAGTTTGTTCAGCGTGCGGACGTTTAGGGTCGATGGTTGCACCACAGGCACCACTCTTAAATTTATACGTCACAAATTTGGCTATGTATATATTTGGTATTGGAGCGTTTTTGGTGGGGTTGGTGGTGGTACAATTTCCTGAAACGTTAAATACAAAAATGCCCGATACGATTGAAGAGGCGCTTAATATTGGTAAAACTAAACCAGAAGTGACGACAAAGACCTAAATACTATAAATTTTTGATTTATGTTGTTATAAAATATGTTTATAGTTACATAAATGTTGATAGTGACGTGTACATAGTTATGAAAATAAAACCGGAATTCACGCTAAATCGAATGGGTCTGTAAAGCTCGTAAAAGCTTCATTCTGGTTTTCGTATGTTCCTCTCGAATAAAACTCCTAAATTGTGTTTTTTTATAACGAATGCAAGGTTCACTATTTAATTGAGTCTCGAGAGCTTTTTTGAAGTTCGACTAGGTTCGCTTTTGTTCTATTTTAACGACCAAAGATCGACTCTATTAACATTACTAATGGGTAAGATGCAAACGATTCTGGAATCGCTTCTTACTCAACAACAGCAACTTGCAGATAATTTGGCAAGAAAACTGCTAGAGTGGCAGCAAGAAAATCGTTGAACGCTGGCCGGATTCCTTTCTAAATAACTGCAACATCAGAAGAAAAACATCATGAAGAGCTCACCAAGAGAAACACGTCGGACAGATTCATTGACACTATTCACGACGTGCCAATAACGAACCAGTTATACTTGAG
Source organism: Tipula lateralis (assembly GCA_963932295.1). Classification (NCBI taxonomy): domain Eukaryota; kingdom Metazoa; phylum Arthropoda; class Insecta; order Diptera; family Tipulidae; genus Tipula; species Tipula lateralis. Next base: position 160,573,008 of record OZ010738.1, read on the forward strand.
TGCAGCGGACTAGTCTGCAAAAGTGTTAGGTTTGAACTTACAAATTGCAGGTTCAATCAAAGAAAGCTCTTGGATTGTACCGCATGAGAAAATTGAAGGTAGCCGAGATTCCAGAAAGACCGTTTTTTGGAAGATAGGTGACTAGATTTACTATGCAGAATGTAAGGCAAAGCAGAAATTCGGCAAAGCACACTGCCATCGGGAAAATGTTTGAGATGCCAGGAGAACTAAACTTCTAGTAAAAAAACTCGCCAATCACTGGCAGTGAAACGAATAAAAGAAAAGGCATCAACATGGGGATGGTGACTTCAAGAAAGATGAACTACGTCTGTTGTACACATAGGGTTAATCGATGCAATTTTTGTTGTATTTACAATACAGGTATAATTATGTTTGTATATGAATGACCAATAAATAGTATTGTAGATACAACAAAGTTAGTCGTATTCAGTTTGAGATAAGGTGCACTTCGTAACATCAAGTAAATAAAATATTTTGTTTGTTTGTTTGTTTTTATCTCTACTATCTGTTTTGGGGCTCGAGGCACTTCCAACTCTTTCGCGGTTCGCTTATTTACGTCCTAACCTTACGCCATTACAGCCAAATCGAGGACGTACGGCTATAGGTCCGATTTACGTAGAACCATCTGCACATTGCATAGCTCCATGCCAGCCTATAGTACTGACATGGAAGATGGGTCGGCCCATGAATTCTGCACTCCAACAGGGGGTCATAGATGTGTTCATTTACACCACCGATCGTAATCGTATGGTAAAAAATCCCTTTACCATCCTGCCCCTATCGGGATTCGAACCCGGTACCTCCCGCTCCAACTGCCGCAGCTTTAACCACTGCGCCACCTGGGCGGTAAGTAAATAAAATACTTAAATTAGCTTAAATTAAATAGTTGTTATAATATTTGGATAATAATAAAAACTTAGTAATTATATCTAAATAAATAAATTATACTAAATAAATCAACTTAAATTATATAATTGAAGTATAAAATAATAAAGTGTTTAATTGTTTGAAATATGGTTCTGCCGAGGTTACACAACATAAATTGGTGACAGCGGTAATTTTTAAAGGGCGTATTGAGAATAATTATAGTATATATAATAATTAGTCTTACGCCAACGTGTTGAAAATCGCAGAACAAAACAAACAGTTATATTACTTATCGAACAATTTTAATAAAGAAGTGCAGCTATTAATACGGATTTTCATGCATTCAACTTGAAATTTAGTCATCTATACAGTTATTTTCATAATTCTGCAAAATGTAATAGAAAATTATCAAAACTTAATCTTATTGTTACATTTTCGATTGAATATCAACGTAATGTTATCAAATATAATTACGCATTGAACAACATAAATGAAATTAATCAAAATACGGCCGCAGTTAATACATTTTGCATATCTTCGCCAACCGTTCCTCATGGTCATCATTATTATACCAGCTGGTTATAAAAACACCGATCAAATACAATTTTAACTATAGTTGTATCATTATTCGAAATTATTAAACTTGCAATAGCAACCAGAAATCATCATTGCGACAATCAATACTCATTCATCAGTACCATACACAAACATCATACGACAATTCATTCAATACCAACTATAATTTCGGTAAAAATTAAAATTACATGAACGTTATCAACGCTAAAATCAATGTTATCGAGTACAGTAAACGAAATTATCACCATTCATCCTAAAGTTATCAACAAACCATTCATCAAAAATATTCAACAAAATTTTTCATCTTCTAAACATATTCTGTTTTGAATATTAGTGCTTGGATAATTCAGTTATCATTATAAAACCAAAGTAAAATTAAGTTAATGGCCGATGAATTTACTCTGGAATTGAGAAAACGAAAAATCATAAGAGACGATTCAAAACGGGAACCATCACCTTCAACCGCCGTAAGTACTAATATCATTCAACAACAAATAACTTTAGATCAACAATCGACCGAATCCAGTACTAGTTTTGAAATTCAAATTGAATCTGCAGAAACAGATAGTAAATTACCTTATATTAGCCAAACAAACAACCCAGATTTATCTAAATCAGACGATAATTCAAAATCCATTTTACAAAATAGTTTAACTTTAAAAAATAAGCATATCAATCCAATAATGGCACTAAATGTTGATATGATGCTTAAAATTATTCCGGAGTTTGATGGTACCTCATTAAATTTACATAAATTTATTACTTGTTGTGATATAGTTGACAAACCTCTTGATAAAGCATCCGATAAGGAATTATTTTTAAATATTCTTAAATCGAAGCTTTCGGGTCGTGCATATGAATTAGTCAAATATCATGATTATGAGTCTTGGGAAAAATTAAAAGAAGACCTGTTATTAAATTTTTCTGATACACGATCTATTGAATATCTTCAAGTGGAGTTAGTCAAAGCCAAACAATTAAAATCGGAAAGCGTAAGAAACTTTGCTAGTAGAGTAGAAAATATTTTGTCAAATTTGAATGATGTATGTATTGCACGGGAAGGCAAGGAAGCCGCAAAATATATTCAACATTTGAATAATACTACTGCCTTACGATCATTTCAAGATGGGTTGATCGAACCTATGAAGATAATAGTAAAGGCATGTAGATATACTACTCTCAAAGAGGCCATTTCGAAGGCTGTTGAAGAAGAAAGCTCTTATCAAGAGCAAAACATTTCTCATTTACCCTCTATTTCACATAAAACTACCATTAAATGCCAATTATGCCAAAAACTTGGTCATACTGCAACTACCTGTTTCACATTGGCACGCAAAACTCCAAACATAAATATTCCTTCGAACTCTCAATTTCGTTCACAAAATTCAATTCGACAAATCAATATTACATGCGCTTATTGCAAAAACTTAGGACACCATATTAGAGATTGTCGTAAAAAGAAATATGTTGATGAATTCAGGCAAACAGCGTCAAAAGCTCGTACTTATTCAACTATTGAGCAAAAATATAACATTCCATCTACATCCAAAATTTTTATTAGTTCAAATCAAAACACTAATTCGGAAAACTCGAACTCACTCGATCAAAAATCAACGAATGCGGATGGTCGAGTGAAAGTAAAGAATTTAATATAACTCCGTGTTCTAACTATAACGAAGTGAATCCTAATAAAAACCCTAAATTAAATTCTCATTTATTCAATCCTATGCCTACCCATTCAGAGCAGAATTTAAACTCTTCTATGAAAAGTGTTCCTAGTATACACACTTCGACAATCAAAGAATCATCAAAAACCAATTTTGTGTCGCTCAATATTGATTTTTTAAACACTACCAACGCGTACTTCCTAATTGACACAGGGGCAGACATAAGTGTAGTAAAAAAACAATTTATTAATCCCAACGTCGATTGCTATCCTCAAGAAAAATGTTTCATAAAAGGCATTGGAAACGAAACATTTGAAACTCTTGCCGTGTGTCCAGGTAATATAATCTTCGATAAATTTTCTTTAGAACATTCATTTCATATTATTTCAGACAATATCCCCTTAAAATTCGCTGGAATTCTAGGTTGTGATTTTTTAAATTTATATAAATGCCTTATTGATTTTGAACAACGCTGTTTAAAATTAAATATAAATAACAATATTATATCGATTAAGTTATGTATGTCGAATGATTATGAACAATTAATCCCTGCGCGGGTTGAAACAATATGTAGCATAACTCTTAATGTTGACAAAGATGGAGAATACTTCTGTCCATCTAGCGAAATTTATCCTGGGGTGTTTACAGCCAATACCATCCTTACTGTTAATAATAGTGCTTCCTACATAAGCATTGTAAACAGTAACGAATATCCAGTGAATATTCGTAGTTGTAATATTGTTACCGAACCATTAGAGGATTACGATTTGTTGTATCCAAATTCATGGTCAAATAAATTAGAGGAACGGCTACAAATTCTTGAAACAATAATAAACCTTGATGGATTAAATATGGAAGAAAAAACGTCAATTTTAAATATATGTAGAAAATACAATGACATATTTCATTTACCAGGGGATAAATTAACTGTCTCAAATTTCGGTGCTCACGATATACCTTTAACAGAGAATACTAGACCAGTATATATTAAACCGTATCGCTTACCGCAAGTAGCTAAGGCAGAAATCAATAATCAAATCCATAAAATGCTCGAAGATGGTATCGTAGAACCCAGCCGTAGCCCTTGGAACTCACCTTTACTAGTAGTTCCAAAAAAATCTGATAAAGAAATAAAACGCTGGAGAATAGTTGTCGATTTTAGAAAGCTGAACAGTGTCACTATAGGTGACGTATTTCCTCTACCTAATATAGTAGAAATTCTTGATCAACTAGGAAGTTCGAATTACTTTACAATTTTAGATCTAGCTGACGGATATTATCAAATCCCTCTTGATACGCTGGATAGGCCAAAAACCGCCTTCAGTACTCAATTTGGACATTACCAGTACACAAGAATGCCGTTAGGGCTAAAAGGAGCCCCAGCAACCTTTCAGCGCATTATGAATTCCGTTTTATCTGGTTTAAACGGAATTAAATGTTTCGTGTACTTAGATGACGTCGTTGTATATGGATATGACCTACAAGACCATAATAATAAATTAGTTGATGTTATGCAAACTTTTCGTAACTTCAACCTCAAACTTCAACCCAAAAAGTGTCAGTTTTTACGAAAGGAGATTGTGTATCTTGGCCATAAAATCACTGGTGAGGGTATAAAGCCCGATCCTCAAAAAATCTCTGCTGTTTCAAATTTTCCTAGACCTAAATCTCAAAACGAAATTAAGTCTTTTCTAGGTCTTTGTAGTTACTATAGACGATTCATCCCCAATTTTGCGCATATAGCTGAGCCTCTTACAAGATTGCTGCGAAAAAATGTTTCTTTCTCATGGGATGCATTCTGCGAAGAATCATTTGATAAACTTAAACAAAGTTTAACTACGTTTCCCATTCTGCAGCATCCTGATGAAACCAAAGAATTCACGGTTACAACCGACGCAAGCAATGTTGCTATTGCTGGTATTTTATCTCAAGATATTAATTCTGCTGACCTGCCAATTGCATTTGCAAGTAGGGTTCTAAACAATGCAGAGCGCAACTATAGTACTATAGAAAAGGAGCTTCTTGCAATTGTGTGGACAGTCAAACGTTTTAGACCATATTTATATGGCCGACATTTTACTATCCGTACTGATCACCGACCACTCGCATGGCTCCATAAAATAAATAATCCTTCTTCTCGATTGGTGCGATGGCGACTTGAATTAAATGAATACGATTTTAACATAGTGTATAAACCAGGTAGTCAGAACACCAATGCCGATTCTTTAAGTCGCGTCAAATTATCTAACGCTGAACATTACACAGAATCATTACAAGTTATGACTAGAGCACAATCTAAACTGTTATCATCTAATATTGGTAACTCAGAAAGCAACATCAATTTCAATCAGTCTTCAGATACCAATTCTGATATTCTTAATTCATCTCAAAATCGAGATTCAGTTTCTCCTGATTCAAATCCCAGTTCTAATAGATATACCAACGACACTCAACGTCCTCGGAGCCTCAATAAATCTTCAACAAGTACTCTACATATTGAACCATCCAATCAAATCATATTTTTATCAGATGAAGTTGAAATCAACAAAATAATTGACGAGTTCCATAATAGTCCGCTGGGAGGACACCAAGGTATAATAAGAACTTTCAATAGAATCAAACGGTATTACATTTTTCCTCGAATGTTAAGTAGGATTAAAAAATATATTGCAAGCTGTGCAATATGCCAAAAAAACAAAGTATCTGTCATTAATAAATGTCCTATGAAAATTACTTCCAGCGCTAAGATGCCTTTCGAAAAGATTTTCCTCGATATCGTGGGACCATTAACTATAACATATGAAGATCACAAGTATATTTTGACAATACAGGACGATTTAACAAAATATTCACTCGCCGTAGCGTTGAGAGATCAAGAAATTTAGACTGTAGCAAAGGCATTCATTGAGAATTTTATATGTAAATTTGGAACACCGGAATCTCTGGTTACAGACCAGGGCTCTAACTTCATGAGTAACGTATTTTGTAATATTTGCAAAATATTAAAAATTAAAAAATTAAGAACTACGGCTTACCATCCTCAATCGAATGGTAGTTTAGAAAGAACTCACCGTACTTTTGGGGAATATCTTCGTAATTTCTGTTCAGAAGATCCTAGACAATGGAATAATTGGTTATCTTTTGCTACTTTCTCTTTCAATTCCACTCCACATACAGCAAAATCATTCATACCTTTTGAATTGTTATATGGATTTAAACCAATCTTACCAACTTCTTTAATAAAACAAGTAGAACCATATTACAATTATTATGATTACTGTTCCGAATTAAAGTTTAGATTACAAAATTCATGGAAGCTAGCACGGGCTAAACTTCTGCAAAATAAATTCAAGTCTAAGGAATTGTATGATAAAACAAGTAATGTCGTTTAATATTTCATTAACGATAAAGTTTTATTAAGAAATGAAAGTAAATCCAAAAATAAATTTGATCCACTTTGGACTGGTCCTTTTGTCGTTACTAAAATTAATTCAAATGAAACTACCACTATCAAAATTAACAACAAAAATAAAGTAATACATAATAATCGTCTAAAGTTATTTGTGGAATGAAATCTTAGTGCTTACATATATTGAAATTATATACCGTCTAATTCAATTGAATCTGATCTTTAAATTTTTTTTTATAATTAAATATTATATAATTAAAAAATTTAACATATAAATGACTATTAAGTAAATTAAATTGCAAAAATTCAACCATTTGCTTAAATTTAAGAAATAAATGAATTAATTAAAAATTTAATAAATTTATATTTAGTAAATATACTTGTAAATCCTTAGAATATAAATTATGTGCACGAATAACATTATAAATTTTAAGGACCAATAAGTTCTTTCCTTTAGGGGAAAGGAATGTTGTACACATAGGGTTAATCGATGCAATTTTTGTTGTATTTACAATACAGGTATAATTATGTTTGTATATGAATGACCAATAAATAGTATTGTAGATACAACAAAGTTAGTCGTATTCAGTTTGAGATAAGGTGCACTTCGTAACATCAAGTAAATAAAATACTTAAATTAACTTAAATTAAATAGTTGTTATAATATTTGGATAATAATAAAAACTTAGTAATTATATCAAAATAAATAAATTATACTAAATAAATCAACTTAAATTATATAATTGAAGTATAAAATAATAAAGTGTTTAATTGTTTGAAATATGGTTCTGCCGAGGTTACACAACAGTCACTCAAGGACTAAGCCATCAAGACTTACGATAAAATCCAGGTACGGTTCCGGTTATTAGGTGGATAAAGAAAGAGACAACTTGGACAAAGGTATCTTGAAGAAAACTTATATCGTCCAATAATGATTGGGGCAGTTGATGGAGCAATTTCCGAGGTGCCGAAAGTATTGAAAGAACTGCGTGGTGAAATTCAAGAGGGTACCTTAAGGTTAATAAAACAATAGGCAACCCGAATAGGCAATGGTGGCGACACTGTGATATCTACTTTAAAGTTTGGGTTATACACACGAGTCGAGAAAGAAACTTCAATTATTGTTCAATGCTGAGCTATGCAGAATGGTCCTTCCAAGACACTCAACATTAGAACGACTCGGACGACTTCTATGGACCGGCAGTTTGAAGGCATTGTAATGATCGAATGCCAGAATCAAAATTGATAGGTTAGCTTTGTTCTATTTTACCGGCCGTAAATCCACTACATCATCGTTACTAGATTAGATTAAACGATGCTGGAAGCGCTACTTGCTTAACAACAGCAACTTGTAGATACTTCGGCAAGCTAACATCAACATAAACATCACGAAGAGCTGAAGTCCCTGAAAGAATAGCTGTTTAAAAACTACGACTACTTTCGGTTACCAGACATTCAAAACACAGTCACAAAGTCGGTGATATTGGCACTGCGATGATACGTTACCGACTACAGATTCAGTAATACCTGCCTTACAGATTGCTGGTTTAATCAAAGAAAGCTCTTGGACTGTACCGCAAGAAAAAAATTAAAACAACCAAGGTTCCAGCAAGACAGCCGTTTTGGAACATGACTGACTGGATTTACTATGCAGAATGTAAGACAAATTAGAAATTCGACCAAGCACACTGCCATCGAAAAAATGTTAGAGATGACAGAAACTGGAACATTATCAAAGTGACTGTTAATCACTCCAGCCTTTAATTTGCCAGTAAAAATAAGTTACTGATAACAACAACCGGCTCACCAATCACTGGCAGTTAACCAATCAAATTGGAAAGTTCCAAAGAATGGGCATGGTTCTGGTAGAAAAGGCATCAAATGGTGGGCATGGTGAATTCAAGAAAGATTAACCACAAAATATTGAAAAAAACGGCAACATTTAACCCGAAAGTTATGACGTGGAGCAATGGTGTCGACCCTGTGGTATTTGCAATAAAGTTTCGGTTATACACACGGATCAAAGTAGAAACTTCGTTTTTCAACTTATTGCTGAACTATGCAGAATCGACACACTTAAAATTAGAACGTCTTCGATGAATCAACAGTTTACTGTCAGTTTGATGGTACGAAAACTAGCGAATTCCAGAACCTCAACAGGATTGAAAAAAAAACTGCGAGCTTTTACTTCAACGGTTGTTTTCAAGGTTAAAGTTTCAAGGTTAAACAACTAGGGTGCGATTTAACCAGATGTGATTTAAGCAGTGCTACTGGTACCTCGACTTTTATTGAGATTACAAGATATTTGGGTACTATCTAGGGTAGTAAGCTTAGTAACAAAATATTTTCCCAGCAGCGAGACTGTTTACAGTAAATCAGGAGGAATGTCATCGGCATGATGTAGCTTTCTTGGAGGATTCTCCAACAGACCTGTTAGCCTGACGAAATTTACATTGTATTCGAATTTTGAATAGTCATAATTTTCCTTTCTTCATGGAAATCCAACAACCCCTTATCGTATACATAAGTGATAATATGCGGAACGAGTTCATCCGCAGCTCGTAATTAAAAACAAAATTATAATTGAAAATGGTGAATGTGGAAACTCTTCCGGCACATGCATAGACGAAGACTTAACAATACTGTTAATTTTCTATTTCCACCCCCTCGCAGTAGCGAAAAAAAATCTTCACATGATAATTAAACAAACAAAGGAGGCGAAGACGTTGACGACGACGATGACGACGAGTGTATACGCGGAATGAAAACCTTAATTAATGTTGCGTGTTAAGTAATGTTTTTGATTAGCTCATAACAAAGTGTAAATATGTCTATATTTTTTATGTTGTTAGAAACATTAACGATTCATGATTTTTATTTTGTTAATCGTTATAGCAAAAGAAGCGAGCAGAAAATGGCGCAAAGACGGAACAACTGTTATATCTGAAAGGGTTTGAATTTTTAAGACGACTCGCTTTATTTTTTAAGATTATCGAAATTCTAATTAATTTTTTATGTTGCCTCTCGTACGTATACATGTATGTATTGTGCTTAGAGCTTTTTGTGTGTGTGTGTGTTTTTTTTAAGGGAAATCGTGCGTGTAGATCTTGTGCTTGGGAAAAGTGTTAATACAGTGTTTTTTTTAATTAGTGTGTTTTCTTTGTGAATGTTCTTAATTTCAGCGATTTTTGTTTTGTTAAATGTAAATTCAACTTCGATGTAAATGTGAAATTATAAGCAGATTATATACGTACATTGTATATATACTCGTATATAAGGAAATATGAAAGGCATTGTTGGGTGCTCGCAGATATAATGAGAAGAAAACGCACGTATCGTGATATAATTAATTTACCTTTCGTGTTTAATACACTGATAAGCTTATAGAGACTTAGTCAACCAGAATGGTGGAAATATTAATTTGTATCATCTTGAAACGTTTTCAGTCAAATTTTATGTGAACATTTAATTTGACACCTGGAAGTTCACGAGTGCACCTTATGTTACCCATGGTGGAACATTTGCTGGACGTGACTTGGTGCACCTGTAACTTGGTGGAATATATGATTCATATCGACAGAAAATGTACTTGATTCACTTTCTAGCTGGGCAGTTAGAATGAAATTTTTGGAGTCTACGAATCGGAAAATAATTGGTCTTCATGATTCAATCGACGACGTACAACTTGAGGTTTGATTTGGGTAGAGCATTGAATATACCACGATGGCAGCTTATGCGGTAATTGAAGCGGGAGGTACAAAGTACAGAATCCAACGGCTAACCCATCTTCCCTGTGCATCCACAATTTGGGCATATACTGGCCTAAAGTAGCTCTAGACAGATTGCAAATAGAGATAAACCACGATAGAGTTGTCGTTTATGATAACAACTATTTTTAGGACATTTTAGGAAAAACTTCAATCAAATCATTTTCGGCCTTAAACTCCTGAAAAATTTAAGTAGAAAAACGAGATGCTTCTAGGCTTTCCATCCGTTGGAATAAACACTACTCTGATTTTCACCATGACCGTGTAACGTATCCGAGGATCAAATTAGCTCTGAAATGGTCCAGGTTGATTTCCACACTTTTTGATAAGAAACTCGGAAAAATCGTGCCGTGTTTGAAATTTCGAACTTTGGTGACGCAAGATTGCTGTAAGGTCATTGCATCAGATTTCATTTATGAATCTGTATTTGATTCCATTAATCAGGAGTCTGCAAGGTCTCTGAATTAAGTCCTTGGGTTTTTGCTGCATTGATCTGCATGCATAAACTGTACTCCAAACTGTCCAATCAACTTGTGATGGTGGAGGATAGTTTTTTCTTTGACCGCCATCAGCTCTTTTTGCGCCACATTTATGTCGATAGTAAATCAACGAAACCATTATCACAACGATGATTCACTGATAAAAGCTGATCCATATGCATCTATAGAGCACATAGCAAAGCGCAAAACATGTTCCAACCAAATTCAACCAACAGTATCTAATATTTATCAAACTACGTATAGGACGAACATTATCGACATAAACCATTTGGCTTACCGAACTGCTTGTCATATAAGGGCGATGTATAATGGCCATTTCATTAAGAGTATACGAATATTTGGTATCATCTAACTTATGAATCGACTGCAGCAATTTTTGCAAAAAAAAAGTGCAAATGACGAAGTGGTTAAACCTGCCGCAATTGGACCGAGTGGTCCCGGGTATGATTCCCGATAGGGGTAGGATGGAAAAGTGATTTTTAACCATCTGATTATCGGTATGGTATGAATCAACACATCTATGACCCTCTACTGATAAAGACTCATTTTGCAATCTGATGGGCTCTCAGAAATAATCTTGCACTTTGCGTTCGCTTGTGATCTCAAATCCCCTAGGAAATTGAGACTGTATCGGTCTTTAACAAAATTCGTAGGCAGTGAGCATTTCCTTGTCATTGCAAAGTTTTACGGTAGAATTTCGTACCAGTCATAGAGGATAGGGGAAGAATGATTCAATGCGATTCTGCTGTGAAGGCGCCAAAAAATGAAAATATCATGATTTTGTCAGCAATAACATTTTGACTCGTGAGTCGCGATATACGCCTAATCTTCAATATGAGTGATGGCCCATGTTGAAGTCATAATGACATGCTACTGTTGTGAAGGATTCCACCTTTGGTCCATTCACTAAACCAGTATTCAGCTTTCGATAGTCTCAAAATCAACGGGTCCAAAACCAAATATCTGATCTCTAGTATTAAAGATTACGACGCAAGTGATGCCAGCAGTGGTAGCCACACATTTGAAAGAGTCTTGTCGCAGGCAATCAAACTTGCTACTCCGGCTTAATCTATGAAATAATCTAAATGCAAATAAGCTGAAATTGTGCAGAGTGTGAACAGACCGGATTTAATGCATGGATGTCAGAAATAAATCGTTATGCCTGAGAGAAGAATTATGCGTGCAAAGTTCAAAGCTGTTTTGGAGAGGTCAACAGGATTTTCAAAGTAACAAACTTGGTCAGATGATGGCAGCAATATACACGCATTCTTTATTATAGAAAATAAATCAAAGTATTAAGACTCTAAGATTTACAATAGGAAAGAGCAAGACATGAGATGAGGAATAAATATTTAAATGAACTTTCGGCAACCAAAAGGGAAGGTTACATTTTATGTCAGGCAACCATATATTAAAAAAGGCTAGTTGATGCACCGATAACACAACTAAGTGGATATTGGGCGAATAGCAAAAACCCAAAAGCTTTTAATCTTCTATATTATATAAGTTGGAAAAAGCACCGGGACATGATGATATTAATGCTTATAACTTAAAAGCAAGCTTCTAATCGCTTTTCTTAGCTTTTTGGACAAATATTTTTTGCTAGGCTAGAACCAGTGTTTTGGTAGGACGACCGCCTTTACCAGAAATATAATATTAGCCTCGAAAGATCCACGACGGGTGGTGTACTCGAAACATCCACGACGACCCTGTCGTCTTGGATTTTTTTTTCCTTCGATTGTAAGGCGGTGACCTCAGTCAAGTATGATTTCAATGGAGTAGTATCACTAATGGATGGTTCCTCCAGTTAAAACTAAATTCGGATCATCGATCAGAACATAGTTTTTTACACAACTACCCCCTAGCCCACCTTAAAATAATATAAAATCGTTAAAGCAGAAATAACATTTTTTATAAAGCTAATAAAAATATATTTATGCTGATATAATAAAAATTAGTCTGTAAAAATTCACCATATAAATCCATCCAGAACGACATTTTTATAAGCACAACTTTATAAAAGCCATATAATAATATTTTTGAATAGATCCATATTCTTAATGCTGCTGCAAATTTTTGATAGACACAAAAAATAATCTTAAATGTAAACTCATTCGAAATATAAAAAATGGAATTAAATTAAAAATGTCCAGTCACCAAATAGCCAAGCACAAAAAACGAAAATGTCGTTGTTCTTGTAATTTTACATTAAAGGGTGGCCCATGCGACGTTATCAACTTAATTTGGCTGCCCTTTTACTCCTTACAAGCTTATATTTCACCAAAGTCAGCTTCGACTTGACCATTTAAGTATTCCATTTAATAGTCTCTGGATATTAAGTGTAGCGTAACCTTTAACTATACTCTCCACAAAAAGGTTGAAGGTAAACAAGCCACATCCGTTTTTCACTCCCAAATATTATTTGCTTGTCAAAACACTTCAAAAAGATACGTAAACCTGTGAGTGCATAGATTTCCAAGTGGAATAGTGTGTAATTGTTATCCAACTCTGATAAATCCTAATCACTTAGCTCCCTCCTAATCACTTAGCTCCCAAACAAATCCAGAATGCCTCGAGCAAATGTCTCGAGCTTACGGTCGAAAGTGGTAAAATCCTTCCTTTATAATTGCTTTATAAATGAATTTGAGCTGTCGAGAGAACACAAGGAACGCGAGCTTTCCTGATGAATGTAATGTTAAGGCTTTTATACGCTCATAACATCAAAAGCTCAATCATCAGTTACCAAACGATACCATGCAACACTATTACCGAGGGATGTCGCTCAACATGGCGACGTGAAACTTAAGCCGTGATTCTCACAACTTTTCAAAATTGTAAGCTTTTAATTTGTCCTCGTGGTACCATGAAAAATTAGGATTGATTTAGGACTTCCACAAAAAGCAGATGCGTTTTCATTTATGCAACAAACTGAGAGAGAAAGCTTGTTTGTTCTTTCATAAAGCTGAAGTAAATTGTAGGCACACTTAAACGAAATTTTTGTAACATGACCTAGCATGTGATAACTTAACCTCTCCAGTCGGTAAAAGCTACCTAAATAGAATAGTGCGACCACATATTTAGTCAATGATTTGGGTCATGAGGTACCATGTTGAAAATCTTGCTGATTCTGTTTAAATGCAAATATTGCCAACACCATACGATGTAACTTCAGTTTGTGGTCACTTCCATATTTAATCTCTAGTGACAACATGATTTTTGCACACCTAACCAATTTTTAATGCCAATAACCAACCGTTTCTTATGGCCACCATTTTAAACGTGATAAGTGATTTTCATTTAATTGAGCTACTTAGTTAAGCGATTTGGGTGGTGTTGTTAGTTTTGAAAAATCTGATCCAGTTTATATCAATTCCCAAAATCTTTTTTGGAACAATTAATCAGATTGGACCCCAGACTGTGATAGACATACTTTGAAGATCTTGCTGAGTACATTGTTCACTGAACAATCACATATTCAGACTGAAAATTTGGAACCAGGCAAACTGCCAAGAGTTTGGAGAAGGTGAAGCAGAAACTGTTGAACACTTCTTGTGACCTGTCCTTCTTGTGAACTTGTCTGGCTATCATATCAGTTTTGACTCGGCCTACATATTAGTTCTGTCATAGCACTAAAGCGTAGTCTCGGGTAACAATAACCAAATCTGGTGCTAAGCGATGAACATTATAGCACCAAGTAGTCTTGATAGTCCGTTATGTTAAACCTTAGAATATCTGAGATTGTATTGACTTTATCCAATTTATCCGAATAAAGTTTAAAATTCGATTCAATAATATTCAAACCACTCTACAACTGTGCAAAGTGCACTTGAATGGCCGCTAGTAAAAGCACTAACTGTGGTTCTTAATAACCCTAGAAAGCTTTCAAATATAAAGCTCTTTTTCAATCAATTGAGTTTTATAAAGTTTAAAGCTCTTTTTCAGTTAATTGAGAAGGAAGTCAACCAACAATTTCTTCAGTTAAAAAATATTTCTTTATCCACGTGGCAACTGGGACGTTCATGTAATAATGGGCTATATGAGTTGTTGCTTAACTTATATCTTCGGAAATTCTGGTTATAAACGACGTATTGTCTCAACTGGAGCAAAGTCTCCATCCTAATCCTTCTTGAATTATGATAAATGTAATTTGAGGATATGGTTGGGCAATCTAATGGGACATTGTTCCATTAATCACATATTCCGAATGAAAGTTTGAAAAAACCCAAACTGCGAAATATGTAGGGGAGGAAAAACGAAACTGTTGGACACTTCTGGTGTCCTGTCTAAAAATTGATTATTTTCATAAATCGTTTAAATGCCTGTTTATTTTAAGCTCGTTTCTCATCACAAAAGGTGTTTTGGAATGTCACATGGCTTCACCGGAATCTCACAGTATGCGATAGTCTAATGCAGTAAATAAACATATATAGGTCTGGATTAATCCACGTACTCATACTCGACCTGCTTATTCGTTCTGCCATTACATTATCAAAGTAGTCTTGGGCAACGATAACCATATATGATGCTAAACGATGAATAATAGCACCTATAGTGAACCACCACCTTAAGAATATCTGAGAGTGTATTGACTTTATCCAAAAGCGTCCGAATAAAGGTGTGTCACGTGCTCTTGAATGGTCGATATTAAAACCACCAACTGATTCCTAATAACTCCTGAAAGTTTTCGTTTTAATCTTATGATAGATTTTAAACTAAAAGCTTTAAAAGCTTAAAGCTCTAAAGCTTAAATTTTAAAAGCTTAAAGTTCCTTACTAGTCAATTGAGAAGGAAGTAAACAATTTCTTCAGTTAGAAAATATTAAAATAATTTTCAACGCTGTGTTGTGTGGCAGTTATCTAGAAGTAGAGTAGAATCAAGCTTATTCTATTGAAAGCTTTACGTGGCAATTGGAATGGTAAGTCCCACATATATATCTCGAAACTATGGATCCGACTTGTGTAGACAACACGCAACATTGTACCCACATTTTATATAATATATATATTTTATGAGATCATGCCAGATGGTCGTTCAAAACGTACTGTACCCGCACTTTGTTATAGCCTCAATCATAAGATTAGTAAGAACAACCAAACGACTCAACAATGAAAAAAAATGCAAATCGAGGCTTTGTTGTATATAGATATATAATATATTGAACATCCCCGAGTTCAATCTGCCTTTCTTTCTACTTTCGAAAGTAGAAAGATGAGCAGCTTTTTTTGCGACAACAAAACTTTTGATTGCCATTTTATTCACTCGTTTTATTGGTCCCCGACAAAATGCTTACATAATTTGTGATTTTATTACAAAATTTTTCATATTCTTGTTACGATTCAATTCTGAAATAATAAAAAAAAAATATTTTCATCTTGTAAGAGATAACAAACACACACACACACACACACACACACACATACACGATTCACAAACTTTATTTATTTTTTTTTGTTATCTTTTATCACAAAAACTTTGTGTAAAATGAAAAACTAAATCTATCGCGAATAATAAAATATCAGTTTAATAAAAAATTCACTGGCGTCTCTCGTTCTTCAGCAATAAAATATTTTTACATTTTACTTAAAGAAACAAAAAAATTATGTACTGTATGCTGGCGGTGGGGAGTGTGGTAACAACCAGCGACAAGAGTAAATTAAATTTATTTTTCATTTTATATTTCGAATTTTTTTTTGTCTAACTGGAAAAGCGCGACGAAAGGTATTAAATTAGATTAATATAATTTGTCGCACTAATGGTTTGGCATGCGCTTGAGATACTCGTTATAGCATATACACTCCCGAGAAACTTGATCGACTCAAGCCTACAGTTACGTATAAATCAACGAGCAGTCGCTCGTCAGTGAAACATGAGCCTCTGCAAACTGAAGAGTATCCAGATGGTTTCAGATAATGGAAATCTTCAATCGGAGACCACATACCAGTCAGTATCGGTGTACATCTGAGAAGGACGATCGATCTATTGTTTTAACTTTGCTGCGACACCACCATCTCGCTGGTTTCAATATGTAGCAGAAGTTAAGACAAGTTTGGGATGTATCTGTTAGTCAATGAACAGTTTTGTTCTCCTTGGGATTATAATTATATATATCGAACCAACCATTCTGATCCACTTCTGATGAAAGCTCGCGTCTGTATCTTTTACATTTACCTATTGTGAATGTCAAAGACATACTTAGACCACAGATCTTACTCTTCCTTACACATTTGTAACCTTCATATTCTTCGCATTCTACATAATTCAATTCCACAGATCCAACATTCTCGCATGTCCGAAAACAGGCGGTGTTCTGTAAGTGTTCCTACAACCAGTTCAAGGCCAGTTTACTTCCCTACTCTTTCCGTTAGCAATTAAAGTGTTTAAGACTATTTCGTGTACCCTGAAATTCCCCAATATTGAAATGTTCATTAAGTGAAACTGATTATAGTGATGCAAGGCTCACATTATTCTCAACCATACCAAAAACACTTCAACTGCCTTAACTTCAGGAACAAGAACAATTATGATCGAGGTTTTGAGCTTATACAAAAGACTTCAGTTCCCGCTTTGCCCTTTTGAGGCAACCGGGAAAATTGCCAAACCTTAAATTCCGATGTCAGTCCCCACTAAGCGACTCAAATATTTTTGAATGACAGCCTTTCGATTAAATAGGTCGCCTTGAATTTACCGATCATGTCCATATAGAAAGAAGATGGAATTCAAATCGAAGATGTTTAGTATATTTGGCTTTGCTTCATACCGACTATAAAGGAGCTCTGATACTCAATAAAACTTTATTTATGGGTTAATCAACAGCAAAACTACTGTCAGTTTGGATTTTACCAACCAAAATAAATCATTTTTGAAATTTTGCAGCATTAGAAAACACTACTATAGTCTTGCCGATCGAGAACGACCGATTACCAATAGCTAGAGACAACCATTCTGATTCACTTCTGATGAAAGCTCGCGTGTGTGGCTGAAAAATTTAACTAGTGCTCGCTTGGAAAGTATTGAACCTACCAATTGGTTGGACATGTTTTGATTAAAGTTGCGACATGGACGAGATTTTCAAATACAGCTTATTACGAAAGCTGTTGTAACACTAGTTGTGTTGCAATTTTTTGATCTATGACGGTCCTTCTGATTATTGTATCGCGAGTACCTCATTATGTCTCAACAATTTTGGATAAGTTAACTGCCCTCACTTCAGAAAGACGAACCAATATGCTCACCTCGAGCCTCTGAGCTTTTTTGCAAAATACTTCAGCAGGCAGTTTGCCATTTAGAGCCAATCGTAGAAAATTGCAAAACCTTGGTTTTCGGTGCTTCTCTGTGATCGAAATTCGCCCGTTCCCTACTTAAAGTCTCAAATATTTTCGAAAGTCCTCTGTAAAAATATTTTCACTAATCTATTGTAGACAGTCTTTCGGTCACATATAAGTCTTCAGTGCAGACATAACTTCTAAAGTAAGTCGAAATTGTTCTAAATGAGCATAGTCACGCAATGCTTAATTAATGAAACATCTCGCATGGAATAGCAAAAGCTCTGTATTGAAAAGTTTACAGCCTTAATTTGAGGTTTATGCAAGATCTATGGTTTTTAGTTATCGTGATAGTTTGTGCCTTTAACTGAAAACTCGCCTTCTCAATCAAGAATAACCAATTTCCAATGGCTATAGAGGTAAGCAAGTTAAGTGCCCAACGTAACCGTTTAGAATAAGCTGGGAGTTTTTAGTTCAAACTGCCACCAATTTTATTGATTTTTGTCGGATGAAAGTTGGCCGAAATCGTAAAGCATGACTCAATTTTCGTATTGGTAAGTAAATCCGCTTGGCCAGGTTCCTTAGTTATTTAGCCTACAAAACCGCAATCTTCCACCATTTACGATGTTACCATTTACGATGTTAGGTGCAATTTTATAGCCATTTATGTACTTTTATGACCAGTGACGGTCCTTTTGATGAAACTTATGATTGTGCCTTGAGTTATTATGTCTCAACCATTTCAAGGATACTTCAACTGTTTTCACTTCAGGAAGACGAAAAAATATGCTCACCTCGAGCTTTTGAGCTTTTTGCAAACGACTTCAGTAACCAGTTTGCAATTTAGAGCCACCCGCAGAAAATCGCAATACCTGGGGTCCCAGCAACTTTCTTGCAACTTTCTGATGAAAAACGGATCTTGTCGTCGTTTCTGGTGTAGGCTGTAGAAGATCATCTGACCAACGTACGATAAATCTAGGACATTCGATGATGGCACTTTAGAATTTATGGAATGAACTGAAACAAAGGGTTTCAGCCAAACATCCGGTCTCATATAATATCAGTGACCTCAAGATTGCATTGGATGAGGCGTCAGCGATTCAGTTGTTCGAGAGTGTACATATGATTATGTATTTTGGATAATATTCAAATGTGGGCCATATAATGTAGGCTCATATATTATACCATACAGTGTTTTATTGCTTGGCATTTTTCGAAAATATTTATAATATTTTTTGGAGTCCCCAGCATGAAATCATCGAAATACTCATATAGGGGTACGCAGAAAAGCTAAAAATATGTGCTTTCTTATTTGAAATGAGGGAAATTATTTTTTATATATGAACATATGCCATATGCAAAACAAGAAGAACAACAACAAGAACTGTTATGGTAGATGATTTCATTTCGGTTCGTTTTTCATTTTATTTGTTTCGAAGCAGCATGGAACCCCATTGCTGTTTGGTACTCGCATATATGTATGAAATTCTAATGAATTAAATTTTTTTTCTTCTTTTGGAAATCACACATTTATATCTGTACATATATTCACGATATACATATATATGTGATAAATAATGGTGTATATTATTGTGTTGTACATAAAGGGATATAATAATGTTAATAAATTGTGAGTTAAAGAGATTCTCAAAGGATCAAAAACAAAAAATTCAATCATTGCGCTTTCGCTCCGGGAACTTTCCCTGTGAATCAACATATATGTGACTGTACATATAATCATGTCGATTCTATAACTCACGGGCTGTATTGTCGAGGATTGTCAAAACGACGAATCAAATCGAGATTCGCTGACTTTTTGTATTAAGACGAGTTTCCAATTATTGTGCGATCGAGTATTTGTTTGTGCGTGATGAACGGGAAATGTGATGACCAATTTATGGTTTGGGGTTGGTCGAACCAACTGGATTGGGATTTAGTAGGTATTACTATGGTAAACTTGGACTAAACATAACTCGCGCAGACCATATAAAACAGGTTGTCTTGTTGGAGCTTATCCTCTTGAGTTATACATAGCGTGGGTTTCTACTTTCATTAATCTGCCATTATGATGCAGAAAAACAATTCACAAAAACATCAGCTCGGCTACCAGATGGAAAATATAGGATACATTTACCTTTGAAATTAGAAACATCTGTGCAAGGAGAACCCGGGAAGAAAGCTGTAGCACGTTTACTGCAGATCGAGAGAAGACTATATAAAACAAGATCACATGCAGCTAGTAAATGAAAAGGATTTCACAAGAAAGTACTACCACATAACTAAGGGTAGTATTTGATACATCCAGCAAAACGTCATCACGAGAATAATATAATGATAAACGGATTTAATATTCAGAATGATCTAATGTGGTGAACTCACAAGTTCGTATTAACAGCCGACGTAGAAAAGACGTTCAGGCAAATGTCAATGCATCCTAGTCACCAAAACATACAACGAATATTGTGGCGAAAGAATTCTTCACAACCAATAGGAGAATACAGGTAAAAATAGTCACATCAACATTTCTCGTATAAAACAACAACAGCAACATTTCTCGTAGTAAGAACATACATAGTAAGAGTCTTACATACGTAGTAAGAGAATACAATTGGCAATGGATGCAAATAAGTATGCAAGTTGTCATAACCATTCAGCAACCGATATCAAGAAAGCGGCGGAATTCCACTACATTTGCGCGTCGAATTCAGCAAAGGTAATTATCAATTTAAAAGTCAACGACATAATAAAAACATTCGGGTTCACTAAAGAGTTACTCCTTTGCAGCCATTCAGCATTGTGGGAATTGATTATGCCGGACCAATTCAACTAAAACCAAAATAGGAAGAGGTCAGACCAAATACAAAGGGTACATTGCGGTGTTTGCGAACTAACAACTGACGGATTTACAGCAGCCTATAGAAAATTAAGATCACGAAGGGGGATGTGCCCAAATATTTATATATTCGGACATCGCAACTAACTTTTCTGGTGCTGAGCGATTATTAAAACTACGTATAGAGGAAACATAGCAAATCTAGAACCAGAACTAGCAGGTTTGTTACATCTGGATGAAACAATTTGGCACTTTATATACCTCATGCCGCACCACATTTTGATGGTACATGGGAGGCAGGCGTAAAATCAGTGACAATACACTTGAACCGTTTTGGACGAAGATCCAGAGAGCTTTGAAACACCTGAGCATTTCCTAATCTCAGAATAATTGAAATAAAAATAATTATCAGCTGAGGCAATTTGTTACAGTCTGGAGAATCCATCGAGATATGATTGTATGTCCCAAAGTTTTATAAACCGAGTGTCATGGTTTTTTTTTGAATGGTATTTCTCAACCATTATGCAGCTTGAGATTTTGGCCTGTCATAAAAGTAAGCGCCTTAAGCGTTTAATAGTGTCATAAAAAAGCTTTTAAATGTTACGTGATTTCTTAATCGTCGGAACGTGAAGCACTTGATTATTAAATCTTTAATTTAAGGTTAATGCGTTCTGTCAATGAAGAGAGCTCGCAACTGAAAATATTTATAAATCATCTAGACAACGCCACTTTGCCACTCTGCGTTGATTTAAGCTAATACTGTTGGCCAGAATAGCATGAAGAAAGTCGGGGTCACCAATGAAGCGTGTAGCTTTATGTAAATGTTTGAATGTAATTGTAAATCTGAGTTGTTCCTTGTATCTTGTAGTAGAAATCCAACTAAGCCGGTTTCAATCTGATGATGTTGACGTCATTGAATGACCGTGTGATCGAAAAGATCAAATCCATCTCATCAGGCATATGCTACTGGACTTGATGTTCATACTGTGCGATTCGTATATATATGTTTAGTTGTGTCGCGACAGTACTAGTGAATTACAAGAACTTAACTCGAAATATTTTTATTAATTAATTGTGGCGTGAGATAATTTAATTGTATTTGTTGGAGTTGCTCAAGGACGCCACAAGCACAACACATTTGCGAATCACGATACAATCACCAATTAGTCTGACGAACTCATGTTTGAAGTGTTTGTATATGGTTCTTCGTATGGGTCGAGATTATTTTTTTTGGTGTGTTGAAGAGGGCAATCGATTTTAATGTATAGCTTAAACCTATTCACCTAGATCAGTCGTGATATTGTGATACATCTATAGTTTCGTGATGGGACTATAGCATGATGCTTAGAAGACCTTACTGGATTTATATTTTGCTGGGTGAATGATGTTAGAGTTGAGAAAACCGAAATGGCATTTCTTCTCTCGGGAGAGAGTATATTGACTAATAAATTCTAGAGTATTACTTTTACCCGTTATGGGAGTACGTCATATAGGTCAAAACCACTTCATAGCCGCTCTCACACTGATCATATATTGACACGACAAAAAGCCGAGTTTTATTTTATTACAGCATTATTAGCCAAACTGGTGGTTTCAACTGTAGGTAGGTAGCCAATTTGCTGATACCATTGGACTTATATTTGTAGGAATCCCTTCCATTATACTGATCATCCAAAGACTATAGTGAGGCATTAAAAAAGCAATTTAATGACTTATAGTGAAATGGAGACTCAAATGATTGAAGATCTAAGGTTTTGATTAGCTCTAGCACGATCTTGTATATAGTTATAGGTTAGGCTAGCTAGGTAAGGTTGAGTCGCTACAGCACACTAAGACCGGCGACGGGCCGTAGTGATACCTCAGGATCTTACTTCCCTATTACTTTTATGAGAACCAGTTTGAGCTACTTATATGTAGCGTGATAGTCTCGCACCTTTCAGTTTCCGAGATCAGATAGGAAGTCCATGAAGAATTTACCCAAATATTCATTTTTTTTGTGCCAAAGCCGGGCATGAAAATAGGAGGTGGACTACCGTTTCTTCCTCCTCCTCGTCCATACAGCTTTTGCAAAAGTCATTGGCGTCTAAACCTAGCGTCCTCTTGCATATTCTCTAAGTAGGAGTATTCCCACTAAGTCCTGAGAGTATTCCCACGATCGTTTTAAGTTCACGACTTCGTAGGGAAGTAAGTGTCTTTGAGCGTTTCAACTCCAGCTTTGGCCAGGCTAGCCTTGCTACACTACATGAGTGATATTCGTCCACCTTTCATTCGTTGAAGCTACCGCCTCCTTTTAAAGGGTTGTACCATACTTCGCTAGTTCGTCTGCCTTCCAGTTCTCCATGACGTGCAAGTGGCCGGGGACCAGACTATCTGAATGTTTAAATGCTCAATCAACTCATTTAAGGGTAACCCAATTCCACTGTAAACGTCAGAGAAACAAAGTCGAACGACTTGATTGCCGCCTGACTGTCCACATATATATTGCGATATCAGTCGAGGATTAATGTGGTCTCAACCAGTTCAGGACCTCCTCAATCACTGTCATCTTTGCCTGGTATACGCTGCATTAATCAGGGATACGAACTGATATATCTACTTCCAATTTATCATAGAAGACTTCAGCTCCTACTTTACCGTGTAGCTTGGAGCCGTCCGTAAAAAACTGAAATGCTACCGTTTCCATAACCGACCTGCTCCTCCAAGATTCCCTTTAGTGACATGAAGTTCGGAAGCTATTCTCAAAGTACAAAGTCGGTGTAACGTGGTCTAGATTCGCTAGATCCTTCTTTAGCGATCCTGAAGACATCTCCATTCTCCACTGAGATATGGCTAATAGTCGGGTGGCCGTAATCGTGGCTTACCATAAATATCGACGAGGAGAAGGTGAAACTTAACCTTCAAGGCACGTGTTGTCCTCAGCGCCCTGATAGAAATCTTGCCTTGTCATTAAAAGCTATAGTCTCTTGCCATTAAAGAGTAGTGGATCTACTACCAGGGTTTTATATTTCCTAGCAAGCAGTACCAGTTCAATTTTGGACGAGCTTATTGCCAGTTGGCATTTGACGAGGGCATTTTGGATTGCCTCCTTTACTTGGCTTAAATATTTACCAGAAACACCTCCCGTGTACCATTAGCCACCAGCCTCCTGATGTTGGATTCCCACAGCTCCATTGGTTAACCCACTTACATGGTAATCCACCTCTAGGAACGACAATCTCTCTAGAATTGCCTCCATTTTTACATTATTAAAGGCAAAGTATAAATATCCAGGAACGCCACCATACAAAATTCTTTCGAGAACTTTAATTTCTCAACTGTACTTTCCAGGACGTGCAGATCTGTGTCCACAGATTTCCCTTTACAGTAAGCTGAGACTAGGCCCAATCACTTGGCTTTATTTTTGAATGTACACACTTAAAAATATTTTTGATATACAATGCAAATAGCATCGCATATACGTCCAACATATGGTTGCTTCGAATTTAAATACAAACTTTGCATCGAAAAGTTAGTTGAAGCTATTTACGTCGATTTGCAAAATTCAAAGCATGGTTTAAATCGGATTTAATTTCAATATATTTCGCATCGTAATCTGCAGAGAGATGCAAAATAGCTTTAAAAATTATATCGATGCTATTTACATTGAAAACCGCGGTATAATGTAATTGAGTCACTAATTGTTTGGATGCTAGTTACATGTTAAAGTTAAATTCAAATCAGGCTTGTAACGAATGAGAATTCAATTTTGTTTGCTTCTTATTATATGAGGAGAATCAAAATTGCTTTGAAAATATTACGATGTTATTTATATTGAAATAACCAATGTAAAGTAATTTGCTATAGAAAATCATTTAAAATTTATTATTTATAAGGAACTGGTTCAATAAGACAATAAACTTCTTGCGATTTTTTTAAAATGTTATTTAATTTAAAATTCATATTTTATTTAAGATATACATTTTTTATAAATACTTTATTACTTAAATTAAATAACTTTCCTCCGAGGATAAAAAAGCCTTTTTATAATTAAACTCACTTTCGATAAATGGAAGTTTATATACTGGAGCGCAGTGTTTTAATTTGTTTGGCCTTTATTAATGGTCAATTTGTAATAAAAGTTGAGGTTCTGCAAAATTTTTAGATTTCCTTTTTTAATAAGTATAGCCGTTTGTTCTTAATCTTTGCAATCGTGATATAAAATAAATAGCCTCTATTTAATTTTCTATTGTACAGCAATTCCTAAAATAATAAAAATAGTTGGCAATGATTAGGTCAAGCTTACAATAAAATTTTTGTAAAAGTGAAATCAATTTTAAATTTAAATACATTATTAACTTTTAGATTTCTTACAATCCCTTCATCATCCACCGATTTAAATTGAAGAAATAATTCAACCATAGCACATGCTAATGATGCAATGTGAATAGGTTCAGTGTGGTATATTAACCTTTTTACCAATAAATTGACACTTTCCCTAACCGCTACTCTTCTTTCCATGTCAGATAGTCCGTGTAATTTTTTCGAAGCATGTTTTTTTTATTTAAGAGGAAAAGAACTCTTTCGATGCACAATTGCATCGTATAGTAAAAAATCGGCCACGCTGTTCTTCCATGTTTTTCATTTTTAAAATAAATCGAGATGTTTTTTATTTATTTAAAATAATTAATGAAAAATACATAAATACCTGATATAGTAAATCTTCGTTCTCCTAAACTAGTCCATGTTTGTAGACGAAATGCAATTTTGGTTATAACTCTATTTTTTAATTCCATTGTTTTAGTTTTTATAATTAATTGATTTATTAATTATTTAATTTGTAAATTGAAATTTGACAGTTTTTTTCACTCACTTAAATATTTTTTAAATTTGAAATTTTATTTTAACTATATAAAATATAACCACGGTCCCGATATTTTTATTAGATTATACATATATTGTTTAAGCGAAATAAATTTAGTATTCGTCTGCTTCGATTCAATATTTAACGAGGACTACAAACAAACAAAGTTAATTTTTACTAACCCAATCATTCAAGTAGGACGTAGGTTTCTAAAATATAGTCAATACCTAGATAAAATATAATTGATAATACACAACGGGTTAATGTTTTGTTGTAACATTTTTCTGTATTGCGTTATTTTATATATTGGTTGATTTTTGGACTACAGATTTCGATTTAAATTGAATCTTAAAACCATGTATGGCGTTAATTATATTGTATTAGGTTTTCGATGCAAGTAAAACATGAGTTTTAGATGCAATTACACCAAAAACAGTTTCGATTCATTCTTTGTATCTAATTATGATACGCGATTACTTCGTATGTGCCGCGATGCAAGATTTACAACGAAAATCGCAGCAAAATTTCTAAGAGTGTACTAAGATATCCATCAGCCTTCTTATCAGGTCTTAAATGTTTTTTATGGTTACTCGTACTTCAAAACACAACTCGTTAGGTTGCGACACTTTATCTAGACCGCTTGATGGTCATATCAAAACCTTCAGATATAGTATGGGTAAACATAACATAACAATCAGATATAGTACGGGTATATATTTAGTAAACTCGCAAATAGGTTTTATATCCCTCTTATACATCGAATTGTGTTAAAAATATTTACACAAATCCCAACAATTAAAACAATCATCAACCTAAATCCAGCAAATATAAGACAATATTCAACGTATTTAGCAACCCTCGCCATACATATACATTCAGATTAACCAACCCAAGAGAATATATAAAAATCAACCAACATCCATTATCGAAGTGTAATCAAACTTAATTCCATACGTAATTAGACGAAAAGATCCCGATGAATCGCATATACTCGTATATAAATAGTAAAGATACAGACGAGAGTGGGCAATAAAAAAAACTAATCGTTTTGTTATTTTTCTTGCAAAAAGCTCATCCCATATTTACGAGTACGAGAGTACAAAAACAAAAAACATTTTATTTAGACGAGTTAGATGTTTATCTCACCATTGGCGTTTGCTGCTTTAATCAGTGATTGGTAATCTTTTGTTTTGTGTACAATAAAAAAAGATGATTTGTCGAAGATTAAAAACAAATCTGTTTAATGAGTCTTGTATGTAGAGCTATACTCGTTTATCTCAGTTAGCTCGATCTAATTATTTAAGTCGATATGATTTACTTACAGCCTCTGTATGTATCTTTATCAATTTATCTGCGATAATAAAACTGTTAAAATAAAGTATTTTATGGGCAGTTAATAACCCATGGATATGGCCAAAATTTGTTATTATATGTCCAAATATTTTTTGTTGTCCAAAAGCTTAAACTGGAAAATAAATTTTTATTAAAACACTGTCCATAAAAAAGCTTTAAAAATTTGTTGTCTTCGTGCTTCTCGTATGTATGTATTTATGGTGGTAGTATTGGTCCACATATATTCTGGTACTTAGAATACTATCTCAAACTTTATATACACTCATATGTACATAGTTTATGACTGTATCGCTGTTAAAATAAAAGATACAGCAAATTGATGTGCCAATCGTTTACAAAAGCTCCAGTTCGCGATATAATCTTATCTAAGTACAGAGGTTGGAACTAAAACTATTACTAACTCATTTTAGACAACCGTCAGTTTGTTAATGTGTAACGACTGTTGCAAGCAATTAGAAGACACGATATCGCTCACTACGCCGTGAAGCCATCGTCGCTGACAGCGACATTTTCGCCCACCCAAAAGCTTGCTCTAGCATTAATACAGAAGATTGGCATGTATACAGGAGATTGGCAGGTTGGCTAGTTTCATATGCAAGCGAAGCTTACTCATTCGATTGACTGCTTGGAAGTCCAACACAGCCTTTTCTAACTTGTGGTCCAATGAGAAATCGAATTTCAAGATTTCCGAAGTCATTTCCACCGTGTAGCAATGTATAGTCTTGCGACACATTATCTCAATTTTTAGGCCATCGAGTTTCTAAAGTTTGTTTTTGACATTTTTAACATTTGATGTTTTTAACGGGTTCCGGTCGTCAGTCCAGCGATTTAACCAGATTTAGTCGCCTCCTACGACAAGCTCTGTATACTGTGGTGGTAGTAATGGGTCTAATGTTTCGTTCGAAATAGGTACGAAAAATGGATGTCTCATTAACTGGATAGTAAAACTGGCGAAAAATCTTATTATACAGGGTGTCCACCGAAAAGGGATTCTGCTTTGTTTTGCCGCCATTTTGGCAGTCGTGAAGTAGACACGTGGCAAATTTATTATGGAAAAATATTCGATAAACCAACGTATTTTAATCGTTAAAACATTTTATCAAAATCAATCATCGATTACGGGGACGATGAGAAAGTTACGGATAATTTCCAAGAAAGAGGGTCTGTAGGTGATACTGATAGGCCCAAGCATGGAACACAATGTATTACAAGATCGGCTGAAAACATAACTGCTGCTCAAGAAAGTGTTCAAAACAATCCATCAACCTTAATTTGACGTCGTGCTCAGGAGCTTGGTATTCCAAGAACAAGTTTGGTCATAATCTTGCACAAGGATTTGCATTTGTTTCCATTTAAGATTCAGTTGACACAAGGGCTTCTTCCACAAAACCATTTACGCCGCCGTACATATGCCAATAGGATGTTACAGCTCGTTCATGACATCCCTGATTTTCATGAAAAAACCATAATGAGTGACGAGGCACATTTTCATTTTAATGGATAGGTGAATAAACCGAATAGTCGGTTCTGGGCAATGGAAAACTCTCAAATAATTCATCAGTCACCTTTACGTCCATTAAAAGTGACAGTCTGGTGTGCAATTTAGTCAGGACGAATCATTGGACCTTTCCTCTTTGAAAATGAAAACGGCGTAACGATAACTGTGAATGGGAAGCGATTTAACGCCACTACTACATGGTTTGGGCTTGATTAACATGTGGTATCAACAAGACGGTGCCACATCGTATACAGCCAGGATTACAATGGAATTACTGCGAGACCTCTTTCCACAAGTTATTTTAAAAAATGGTAGTTTTGATTGGCGCCCACAGTCGCCTGATTTGTCTGCACCGGACTTCTTTTAAAATATGTAGAAGAAAATATGTGAAAGAAAAAATGTTTGAAGCCCTGCAAAAGGCATGCAAATGAGTGGTGATAACTTATTCAGGGCGCTCACCATTCTGGTTTTTCATTGGAGAGTACATTAAGGTAGATCAACAAAAAGCTCCATTCTTCAAATTTACATTAAAAAGCTCCATTCTTCAAATTATTGCAACAATGGCCACCACATTTGCCAATGGATTATCCCATGTGGTCCAAGCTGCCGGCCAAAGTATTAACTAAACCTATGAGAGCAAGGCAAAATACCATCACACCACATTCGAACAGCTTTCTCCGAATTTACATCATTTTAAATTGGCAACACTTTCAAACACTAACCGCTGGACATGTCAAAATTTGTTCAGCCGAATAAGCCACAATTCTTTGAATCACAAGAAGCAGTTCGAAAAGCTCAAATAAAAATGCATTTGTTCAAAAAAAAATAAAAATACAACTTCAAATAAAATGTTTTTTAATCCCATTTTCCGGTCAAGTCAATTCGAATATTAAATATGAAAAGCAGCATCCAGCAACGGGAGGAAAAAAATGAAATCCACTCACGATTTTTTTATAGTTCGAAACAACATTTTCATGTTCTATAACTAAATAGTTGTGTATTCTATGTGTATTGAATGGAAGGCTCAAAACTTTTGCACTCTCCATACACACAAACATACATATATACTGTACAAAGCACAAAAAAAAGAAAAAGTTGTTGAAAAACTACAGTAGGTACCATAATACTATATATAGTCGATTGTACAAGTTTACATAAACGCAAACAACAACTGAAAAGTTTTATAGCAAAACGTTTATAAGTTTATTTGTTATTGCAATTCACGTAAATTTCGAACTTATACACAGTGGATGATTTTGTTTTCTTCTTTATATAGTAAGCTTTTTCTTTATAAGCTTTTTCATGTTTTTAATAAAAATTGATGGAGATTTCCATTATTAAATTTGCTTTGTATAGGAAAATGATTTATGGAATATAAATTGCAGTTGGAAAAATTATTGATTTTGCCAATTACTAACTTAATAGATTGGTTCTGTTATGGACTATAATCGGTTGATAAATTAATAAGTCATTATATATAGAATAAACTCATACGAAGAGCTTTTTGACGGACTAGCGTCGTGGATGCCCTGAGATTGCTTCCAAACAAAGCTTAAGCCATAAAAGTCTTGTTTTTTCAGTCTGTCCTTAAGCCGGACCACTTTGATAAGTACGGAAATCCCAACAACGCAAATGCGGGCAACCTGCCATATAGAAGACATAAACAAGCTTCGTCTAAATCAAATATGTACCAGCTTAAGTTTCGAAACCGTACACCAGTCGGGCATTTACTCTTTCTATGTCGTTCATTAAGTCACTGAGATTAGAAGAAAAAAGAGAACCAGAATAACTAAAAAGTATAATGTCGATTACACCTGTACCCAAAGAGAAGTTGTTTAAGAAAAAAGCTTATCGTTTTTAAGCGAGGGAAGTTTAGTTTTGACGAGGCTAGTCTCACTATACTGCAAGTGTCGGAGTATGCCCACTTTTCTAGTTTGTCCACATGTGTCGAAGACTCAGTCCTCTTTTAAAGCATTTAATCTTAGCGCTGCAATCGGACACTTTTTTCTAATCTCGTTTTTAATAGTAGTTGTAAGGTTCAACCAATCTTAGCTAGTTTCCGAAAATATCCGAGTGAATCAGTCTCTAAAGCGCGGGTAGAAGTTGTCATCAACACCTACTTATAAGCGTATACAGGCTGTTCTTTCACAGTTCGTACATAACTGTTCTATTTGGATGGATTTATCCCAAATCCACACCTGCTCCCTCATTTGGTGACAACTAAAAAAGAATTTTTCATTACTACCTTAATCGTTTCCAGATATTTCCGTGCGACTGCTAATGCTACGTGCTTACTTCGTCCACAACTAAAATTTCTATTATCCATTCTATCTAATTTCCCATACACTCTCTCTCCCACAGTATTTCGTTAATTACCATATTCCAGGGTGACAGTATGCCTCCTTGCGGTGTTCTTCTATCTTCTTATTGTGGAACTCTTCATCTCATAGTTGATAATTCTGTTTTCAAACACATGATTGATCTACCTGTAAGAAGGGTTAACGTTCTCCACAAGACCCGAATTCTCCATTGTTACGTTTACGTTCTCATTATTTAAGACTCCCTGAATGTCGAGGAATACCACCAAAGAATATTCTCCCAACCTAAGTGATTTCGCTAGCATGCACACCAAGTTTGGAGAACAGTGTCCACCGGACTTCTTTTGCAGTAAGTACACTGAGACTTTGCCAATTTATCTGGATTGACTCTCGCACGAATGCCTGTCTCTATAAATGTTTCATAGAGTTCTGCTGGTATAATATGGTCATGGCTGGCTAATTTATAAGGATTGAGGCTGCCTAGCCCCATCGAATTCGCTTTAATACACGCAGTAGTGTTCTCCGTAAACAAAGGCGAGTAGATTAATGAGTTTAGTTTCCCTTTATTTTCTGAACTTTCAAGGAAGTGAGTTTCCATGAGGATTAGAATTACTCTAGAGATTCTCCACTTGATATTGACCATGAGCCATCTGGTATAATAGAATTGCACAGTGGTTATAGGTGGGAAATCTCGGAGACTCGTTCCATATTATTACAGAAGTGTCTTGTGATTTCTTATCTGCCTTTCTTAATTCTTTCTTGTACACTTCATTTACTCCTTGTAGTAGTTTCTATCTTTAACCTCTCCACTGCTCCTGACCCTGGTGAATCCTTTTCTTTTAATTTTCTTAAAGGTCTCCAGAGAGCAGCAAATTGTTAGATCTTTCTATTTGGTTATAGTGTCCACAATATTATCTAGCTCTTCTCTTGGAATTGGAATCTTGGGATTCCCCACGATATGAACCCCACTAAAAAATCTATATTTACTCCACCATATTAAGACTATTATGGTTTCTAAAAGCTAACTTGATTGTCGTGTGAATTTAAATTTGAAGGCCAAGAGATCCCATATATCCCTCTAAAATTCGTATAATATGCTCGTGTTTGAAATAAAGTAGGAGAAGTTTGTGATCAATTAACGACAGTTAAAAAATAAATTGTCTGCGATTAAGTGAATTTCTAACGTGTTCGTTAACAGTGGGAACGAACTATCTCGAACTGCTGACAAATTATACGACACATAAGGATGCAGCTATAGGACATATAGCTTAAATTTTAGTATTTCGATTTCTGTGAGCCGTGTGGATGAGGGCATCCATGTTTCGTACATATTTCGAATGAAACATAACAGCTATAGAACAACACCACAGTAATCAGGGCTTGTCGTAGGAGGTGACTAAATCTGGTTAGTAATGTTAAAAATGTCAACAAACAAACAAAAATCGGATACCGTCAAAGTATCAATGACCACCCGTGTAAGTACCCGGATACGACATTGAAGATCAGCACTTAAAACAACTGGCGCGTTTGACGGTATCATCACATGTATGAAAGAGTATCGTCTGAAACTCGTAGCGCTACAAGAAACTTGACGGCCTTAAAGTGGAAACCATGTGTCCCAAGACTATACACAGTGAAAATTCCTTCGGACATCTTGGAGTTGAATTCCTCATTGGGCCACAGGTAAAAAATGCTGTGGTGGACTTCAAACCTGTCAATTGTTTGTGTACATGCACCACCCACTTTCGTAAGCCAAACCCAAGATAAAGACTCATTTTACAATCATTTGGATAATCTGATGAGTTCTTTACCTGAGCACAATTCGGCGACGCTGGCTCCACGGAGTAGAGAGCTATCTGGTATCTTCTTTTTACTTGCAACAGTATGAAGAGGTATAGCTCATGATCCAAACCAATGGAGTCAGATTGTTCCGTTTAAACCCGTCAAAAAACTTCGATGTCAGTGGTTGAATGAGATGATTTGGAGCTGTCCCAAATGTTTATGACCCATGTCAGATATATCCACTACGAAAGGTATTCCTGGTTTTATCTGAAATGTGAAATAGGAATGTCTCATTTGGATAGGGTGCGATGTGAACTGATTACTAAACAGAAAATCATTGACTGATTGAACAGTGATATTGTAACGGATATGACTATAGTTACCGTCGTGATAGTTAATGGACGAGTGTTTGTATAGTACCTACACATATTGCACTAATCAGTATATAATGTACTATCAAAGCATAGCTAGCCGAAACACTAGCCAGATAGATAATGGATACAGCTCAGGGAGACTATTTTACACTTTTGTCAATGTAAGAATTTTCTTAAATTTTTGGTGACATGCTGTAAGCACCTTGATGACTGTCCAGACGAGATATTCCAGGGTCTCCTACAGGAAGGACTTGAAATTATCCTAGGTCATCTTGAATATATCTTCAGGGCCAATTTGGCCCTGAAATATATTCCAAGATCATGGAGAAAAGTCGGGGTACTGTTTATATTGAAGGATGGGAAGCCTAGATATGACTAGGCAAACTTTTTTCGACCTATATCAGTCTGTCTTCTATTTTTCTTAAATGCTTAGAGCGACTGGTTGACAGGTACTGTAGAGACAATGCACTATTAGCAAATCCCATAAATTCCAAACAACACGCATACCAGAAGTGCAAATCTGTTGAAGAAACTGTTAAACACTTCTTGTGCTCCTGTTTTTCATACTCTCCCCATATACCGACTATTTTTGACTTCATTAGAAGAACACACATATTTCGGGACTGAGAGTATACATCTGGGGAAGGATGTCACAATGAGCCAATTCAGCCTGAGGGACGGAAAAAAAAGAAAAGAAAAAACAGCACCTTGATGGTTAGAGTTTAAGATAATCGAATTCAGTGATGAGGAGATTTATTTTTATATTCCACAAGTGCAGTATTGCTATACATCGTGCATACTTGGGATTCCATTAAAGTGCACAGACGCTTTCTACTACATTACCAGAACAGAGAAACAGTGCAGCAGTATTCCTGGAGTTGAACACAAGCGATCTGATGCGATCGAAAGCCGAACAACTACTGATGAAGTTTACGCTCAATCAGCATCATGAAGCAATTCGTCGCATACAGCATCATTGGCAAATCCAATACGATAAAGATGACTTCTGAAACGACCATGGACAGTAAGTATAGAAACCACTCTCAGAGATAAACTCTATGACAAATTATTTCACCTTACGACAAGTATAGGCGTAGCTCACCACGTCAGCTCAATATTGAGCTTAAAGCTTATTAAAATGACGCGATCATATACTGTTCGTATAAACATAGGTGTGCAATTACGACCAAATTAAGGTTATAAAGTTCATTACATGTAAATTGAAAAATGTTTTTATTTTTGTTGCTTCTTTATTAAAAGTAAAATGATGATGAGTCATAATTAAGATGATTAATACAATATGTTGTTGTTGGTACTTATATACTTGTATTATTTATCATACTTTTATAGATAGTGAGGTATGTATATGTATGTACAACATAAATAATTGGTAGAAAATTACCTCATCAACAATATTCTTAATTGATGTAATAAATTTAATGCACTTGAGAATATATTAAACATCTTAATGTACCGAGTAGTTTGCATAAATAAAGACAAGACATCGCATCTTTGATGGAACTAATATTTAATTAATTAATTAATTAATTAGCTATGTGCATTCCAATATTGATTTATTATAGCAAAATTTGCATAAAAATGACATTTCGTAGAAGAAATTATTTTGTTTTTTGATTGATTGCGACCTTGAATACCGCGCACATTTATGTCTTATACAAATCTTATTAATTTTATTTGAATTTACCTTGGCATTGGTTGGGTGGGTACTATATACGTATATACAAGGTGATGTTATTGGAATTGAATTTGTATAGAAACGTGCACATACAGCATCTCAATCTTAAGTAAGTTTTTGC
The DNA here is from genome assembly GCA_963932295.1 of Tipula lateralis. NCBI lineage: Eukaryota > Metazoa > Arthropoda > Insecta > Diptera > Tipulidae > Tipula > Tipula lateralis. Next base: position 160,607,892 of record OZ010738.1, read on the forward strand.
TATATACCATATTTTGAGATTGAGGTCAATCATCTTTCATGTTTATATGAAACATAACACCAAAAACTGTTATGTGACACATAATATACGAACATAAATTGCTATTTGATTATATAATCTGTGAACAGTCTCAAATGGTGAGATACAGTAAAAAGTCTATATTGTAAATTTGAAATTCTCGAAGTCGATTATGAATTAGTACTACGTCACTCAATATATTCCGAGGCTAGGAAACAAGGATCTGCAGATGTTGAGAACTCTGTTGTTTTATTTTGTGCAATAGCTGACATTGTAACGATACCTGAGAGCTGTGTCTAAACTAGTTATTTAATATAGTTAACCTCGAGACTTCATGAGGCTGGGTGGACGAAAGGCATGGTACAACTCTCCAACTGCGCTACCGGAAATTTTAAATATCTTCTACGGTGTTGGGATGCAGGGATCGAAATAGTTTATCTTTTAAAATTTGCTTCATGTTGAAAGGTATGATTTTTTGCATCCAGTTGTATATTATGTTGTCTCGATTGCATAAATCGTAGATTGTTAGTAGCCAGATCATGAACTTATTCTGTCTTAACCTCTCGTTCTCCAAGGCAAAACAACTTTGTGTACTAATTGCCATCTTCAAAATAAAATTATTTTAGCTTCGGTGATGTTGACCTCATCCGTATAAAGGTATGGAATAAATTTCAGAAAACTTTTATATTTGCAGTCTTTTTTTTTATCTCTAATCTGGTTTTGGGGCTCAATGCACTCCCTACTTGTTCGTGGTTCGCTTATTTACGTCCTTATTTTTACGCCATTACAGCCTATCGATGACGTACGGCTATAGGTCCGATTTTCCTAACCATCTGCACATTGCATAGCTCCATACCAGCCTATAGTGCTGGCATTAAAGATGGGTCGGTCCATGAGTTCTGCACTCCAACAGGGGATCATAGTTGGGCTCATGCACACCACCAATCGTAATCTCATGGTGAAGAGCAGCTTTAACCACTGCGCCACCTGGGCGGTGATATATGCAGTTGGTGACACCTAATTTTTGCCGCCCATTACATTTTCAAGTTGTTCTTCGAAAATAACTTCGAACCCAACGCGAGATCAACTGAAACCCGACCAACGAATTCCATTTCTTAGATGTTCGATAAATAAATTCGCGCTTTGCACCTTTAGTTGGAGGTTTGATCGATTATTGCAAAACTAATATTCATCAATATGGGTTGGTATACTTGGGTGTCTCTATTGCAAAGAATGCTAGGTCAAGGATTCAACATTTAGAGGAGCAAAAATAATTTAGATGTTCGATTTTGAGACATGACACCAATTATACACTTTACAGCTCTTACCCACAACTTATAATACATAATCAACAAATTTAATCTGACTTCAACTGATGGCATACCTTTTTAAAGATTTCGATATAAAATCTTTATCACAGCTAACATATTAGTTGTATGTGACACCATTCGTATGTGACACCATACTGAACCAATCCAGCGCACTCGTATCTAGTCCTCGACGATTGTTATACTTGTTACAAATTTTTGCAGCCTCATCATTATACAAGTTAACTCCATTTCTAGTACCACACCAGCAAAACGTGCAACTAACACTCTTCTTATAATGTTAAGTGTTGAGTTAACACAAAGGTGTTGTATCCAATGTCAAAACATATTAAAGGACTACGAAATCGTAAGTAACAAACCTCAATATTATAGAGTATAAGCCAGAAAATTAGAGGAGGAGCCTATTCAGTCTTTCAGTATGATATATTCAGCGACGATTGGGCATCTAACAAAATGTTTGTCTCTTAACTACGCAGAAAAGAGGGATCTTAAGATTCTTGAGTCTATATTTATAATCAGTTTTCACTACTAATTCGGACATTTGATAGAAACATATCTCGCAAAATCGCACATTAGACTCAATGGTGACTGATGATTCATCGCAATTCAGTAGTAACACCAATTAATAAACTAACAAGTTCGATTCCTATATAAACCTGCAAACGAAACATGTAAGTATTCCAATATCTCAAAGGAATATGGCGTACAACAGCCAGCACTAACACCGATGGCAGTTGATCTCTCTATCCAAACTATAGACCAGTCGATTACACCAACCGTCAAAATTATCAACAAACATTTAAGCGCGAGAGTTCCGATCAGAACGTACCACGAAAAACCAACGGTTGAACCACTTGAAAGCGCAGTTGGAAGATGTTGATATTAACCAATTGGCAAACAAATAACACTGAAACTGAGATTCAACGATGAGACAAATATAGAAGACAATTACACGACGAAAGTTCGATACAGGTGCAAATAAGAACTTTATAAAATCCGAATAAGCTGAAAATATCAATCCAGTGAGATGATACTATAATGGAACTTGGGGCACCCATCGATCGAAAACACATTGAACTGATCATCATGCCAAATTAATAATATGGAAGTTTGTGACGGACACACAAAAAAAAATATTCCGCATATACTCATATCGAAATTAGCAATGCTTGATTGTGCTTAAAAAAGAGACAGAAGTCTCAGTGAACGAAAGGTGGACGAACACGATCTTATATAGGGTAGCAAGGCAAATCTGACCAAAGCTGGACTTGAAACGCTCAAAGACACTAGTCTCCTAACGAAGACGTGAACTTAAAACGATGGTGGGGATACTCACAGGACACTGCCTACGAGGAGAATATGTGAGGAGGCACAACTTAATCCAACCTAACCTCGAGACTTTTTGAGTGACGTGTTCGATGCGTGAAGACGAAGTTAGAATATGTCTTCTATTTTGAGTTCGTATATATGTGTATGCATATATAGGTAAATTAAAAAGACATTAGATTCGGATACAGCTTATATACATAATATCCAATAAATTATATTAATAGTATAACAAGAGATGAGATCTTCGTTCGGTACGTGTAAAAAAAAAATTTACAACAAACGCTTTGATGGGAGTAACATATATAAGTGTTATTTAATGAGCCATGTATGGATCATATAATATGCGGTTAGGAGTCAGATGAATAATTGGATTTGGTGGATGTGCGAGGTGAGAAAATCAATTTCATGCTTATTAAAGTAGTTTAATGTAATTTTAAATTATGACCGATGGCTATGGGTTAGGCTATGATTGATTTATAATACATGGCAATAAACCTCTGTGGAGATGGACATCTTATCAAAAAAGAGATCGCCCTTGCATCTCTCGTTTGCATATGATTCCTTTCCAAAATATATTTTGAAGGACCTACTCCTGCGACCACTTTTTATTGGACTGTTAGAGCTTTTCAGGGATATAAGTTATTAAGCAAAACTCGACCGTGGAGAAATTCTATGCCAACCGTGGTAAGTTAAAACTGCTTCTACTAAGTTCTCTCCATTTAATGCTGCTTATCCTGCGATAGAATAGAAATCGTTGCACTACCATTGCACCATCTGAGTTCTATCGTATTCATTGCAGTTTCAAATATGGTGTGGTTAATCCCCAGGCTCTTGCACTATTGCTGTCACAACGTCAATATTTGGTCTATCCGTATACCAGATCATATACTCATGTTCGAATGAGGGCCTTGTTCGGCTCGATTTATCCTAATCACCATCACATATAAAGTTTGTCAAATTGTGTTTTAGTAAGCATATATATACTGATCGTATCTTGAAAGATATAGTCAAGCCAAGGTTATTTTTGCTATTGATGCAGTGGAGGTCCGCCACAATTTCAGAGAGGCATAGATGACCATGTGTATGATGATGATTTAGTACTACCATAGTAGATCATATTTGGTTTCAATTTCCAAGAACTACTATAAAGCTTTAATAGGCCCTAAAACGCTCCTGTAGGCTATGTTCTACAGCTTAATGATGTGTTGATTCAAGTGAATGACATACTATCACTGTTTTATTAGCGTTGATAGTAAGTCTTACGTGTAAACCATTGCAACACTGTGGTTCATTAAATTTACTCCTAATGATTATAATCAGGTCTCTCACTTACGCTTGAACTTCAAAACTGTGGTTGCTAAGGCAAATTCTTTTATCGTGACTAACCTTTCAACCCTAGAGATACCAGCTTCGAGTTGGTTTCTGGATTATATGTACTCCCTTCTATAATGTTTTGATCTTACAACGCCAAAGTCTTAAAAAAACGAGACAAGACTTATCGGTCTATATGCCTTGTGTTGAGTATCGAGACGTCTCGTAGCTGGCCCTAAAAATGCGAAAGTATATCTTTTCTATTACCAACTGCGGTAAATCAGGGAAAATTCCAACTTCCCTAGGAGATTTTTAGAGGGTCTGAGTTAATCTGTTGTCACCGTGATAGCTTCGGGCTTAAAAATTTTCCCGACAAACTCTGCAGGTTCAAAACTTACTCAATAAATATGTCACTATTGTCTGTCTATTTCGATGTCATTAAATAACCTGGAATGTAGGTCTTAAAGAATACCTCAACAGTTTTCGATCGGTTCCAAGTAAAGCTTTCATTTTTCTTTCGAAAAGACCAGCTCGTCAATTCTGTCACAGAAGGGGGGATAGCTCTCTTATAGATCGTCTTAGTTCCAGGTTGTATTGCATTAGGGCTGCTTTATATCCTGCAGTGGCCCATTCTTCGTATTATGGGATAATCAATGAACGTAAAATTTGCGTATTTAACACATTAGTTAGTCCTCCGCCACCATACCAGGAAGACATAGGTGACCATGTGTCTGATAAGGATTAAATACTACCATAGTAGATCATCTGTGGTTTTAACTCCCAAGAACTACTATGAAGCTTTGAAAAGCCCCAAAACGATCCTGTAGCTATGTTCTAGACCTTGGTGATGTGTTGAATCAAGTCAAATTTTGATGTAGAATTACTGCCAGAAGAGTTGTGCCATTCAAAACAGGTGATCTAAGGAGCAGGTTTGTCCTCCCAGTGATTATGACCAGATTATTCGCATAAGCTTGAACTTCAAGCCTATATAGTTGCTTAGTCTATATAGTGAACGACTCATCTCCCAATTTAGTTGTGGCATATAAGCTTACATCAAATTCATTTTGAAATCTTAATCATCTACTGTTCTGTCAATAGAGTCGAGGGACATGTTATTTAAAGACGCCTTAATGTCAATACAGACACAGAAATTCTTTCAGACAAATTCTTTTCCGTATTAAGTTCTCAATCCTAGAGACAAGATTGATTACAGCCGTCACGGTCTATTAATCAGCTTGGTAAGTGAACTAGTTCTTAAGGAGTAGGTTCTTAGATTTGACTAATTCCTAATGTTTTGGTCTAAGACCTCAAATTTCATTTTTCAGTTTCTTCTATTTTCTGTTGATGTAATTCGGAGAAAATACCATCTTCCCTAGGAGATTTTTGAAGAGGCTGAGTTAATCTATCGCCCATGTGAAACCTGCGGCCTTAAAACTTTTCCCGACAGAATCTGCAGGTTCAAAACTAACTCAGTAAAAATGTCGTTCTAGTTTGTCTATCTAGATGTCACTAAATTACCTAGAAAGTAGGTCTTAGAGAATGTCTCAACAGTTTTTATATCGGTTCCAAGTAAAGTATTCACTGTATCGCCAACCCTATTCCATTCCATACAGCTTCGGGCAGCGCATCCCTCTCACAGAAGGAGGGATAGCATTCTGAGATTGTCTTAGTTGAAGGGTATTTCATTAGGGCAGCTTTATATTCACCCAGTTCTCCAGTGTCCCACTCTACCTAGTAAACCCTATGAGTAGACTATTATTTTGAACTGTTCTCATAGGTGGAATGTGATAATCAATGGATGTATTTAAGATCCAAGAAGAGCTATACATATATAGGCCCTAGTTCGTTGATCTGGGAGCTGTGATTCCTTGTCAGGTACATTTTACTACCACTTATAGTAACGAAAGTTCTCCCAGACGGAGCCAACGGTTAAGAAATCACATCTTGACGTTAATGCAAATCCATAAAAAGTCTAAAAATCGTTAAATTTATATTTTTAGATTAAGATCAAAACTATATCCACCACTGCATTTTAATTTGAATTTATTTCTCGAAATTAAAATTCGTATTTATCGTAATGGAAATTGTAAAGTTGAAAAGTGAAACGATTTAATTTCTTAATTAATACGAAAATAAACAAATTTCAACTTTTTTTTAAGATTGCTAGCAACAGATTAAAACGTTTGATGAAAAGAAAATAATTTTTTAAATTAAACTTTAGAGGTTTTTACTGTCTTAAGTTTGAAATGAGTTGGAAATGATATAAATGTGGAAAGAATGTCTCGTCTGAACAAAAAGTCTGAAGCTTTGATAAATTTACATAATGGGATGAATTATTTGATGCAATGATGTCCAAATTTCGATAAAAAAATACTTCAAAACTCTATGGTCTCACGAGAAATGGAAAGGTTTATGAGTTTGCTTCTCCTGTTGCTTAATTATATCGTGTTCGTTTTATCGTTAATCGTCTTGTTAACAAGTAATCAAACATTTCTTAAGACCACTCGATAACAGGGCCTTTATTTCGATACTCGATATCGAATAATCGAACGAAGATATCGAACAATCGGTATTTTGGAATTCGATAACGTACAAAATGAAAACGAAGACCAAAGCAATCGCGTATAAACACAAACGACTCAAAATATCCTTTATTTGGCAGTTCGATTTCCAGCATTATTTGTTCCACCATGGTCGAATTTATGTCCGTTGTTAGTTTTGCTAACGAAAGTCTATGTATATTATTTATAAATATGTAGTATATATATATATATATATATATATATATATATATATATATATATATATATATATATATATATATATATATATATATATATATATATATATATATATATATATATATATATGTATAATATATAATATATAATATATATATATATATATATATATATATATATATATATATATATATATATATATATATATATACATATATATATATATATATATACAGTGAGACCATTTAATATTCGGACAAACGTAACATACATACTTATACATTCGATTATCTACTATCACTACTATCATACCGCCCAGTTTGTGCAGTGGTTAAAAAGCTGCGGATTGGAGTGGGCAGTACCGTGTTCGAATTCCGATAGGGACAGGATGCGAAAAGTGATTTTCGCCATCGATCGTTTGGCGGTGCGATCAGTAATGCGAATGAACTCATATGAGACCCTTTTGAGTTTAGAATCCATATGCTGTTCCATCTTCCATGTCAGAACTATAGGCTGGCATGTAGATATACAATGTGCAGATGGTTTCTACGTAGAATCGGAACCTTAGACGGAACGTCAGGTACTAGTGGGATGTCACAATGGGCCAATTGAATCTGAGTGACGGATAACAAAAAAAAAGTTCTGACTTATGTCTGATATTTGCTTTACCGTTGCTCAAATATTTTGAACACACCACGCCAGTCTCGAGACATAAACCCAATAGAGAATTTGTGGCACCTATTGCATTCGCATATAAGAAAACGTCATATTTCCAACAAGGTTTAATAGCAAAATATACTTCAGGAAAAATGGAACAAAATTAGACCAGAACTAACAAATAACTAGTAAGTTCAATGCCAAAAAGGTCAAAATCTGTGATAAAGCAAAACGGGTGTGCAACAAAGTGCTAAAACATCAATATTGAAATTAAAATCTATAAAATATAAGCTAAAGCTGTCCTATGTCCGAATATTAAATTGTGATGAATTTGTGCCATTTTTTACTAAATAAATTATTTTGTTAATTTATAAATCAATTTATTTATTATAATTCACACCTCGTATTACAGTAATAAATAAATAAACAAATTCTTATAATAATAATTATTTTAAGTTCGATATGATAGTAGATAATCTAATTAATAATTGTATGTTACGTTTGTCCGAATTTTAAATGGTCTCACTGTAAATATATATATATATATATATATATATATATATATATATATATATATATATATATATATATATATATATATATATATATATAGATATAATATATATATATATATATATATATATATATATATATATATATATATATATATTATATCTATATATTTATATATATATATATATATATATATATATATATATATATATATATATATATATATATATATATATATATATATATATATATATATATATATATATATATATATATATATATATATTTATATTCGTATGTTCATTTGCGCTCATATAATGCAGGTAGCTCTAGCATTTCCTGTCTACTTGATGAAGCCTGCTTGATGAATTGGTGAACCCTGTTAGCCTTCGGGAAACAGAATGTGCTTTGGGATACGGCTTCAATGAATGATGAAATTATAATAAATAAACGACCTATCACTGAATTCACGGCGCAAACGATGGTCGTGTGGCTTTAATTCTTGCAAAGAATGAATGTAGACCGAAATTTGGTAATTACGTTCTTTATGGTGGTCTCTGACGGACGATTATGTGCACCATAAAATTCGCGAAGTGCTCTATAAACATTTTTAATTGAACACTGATTTTGAAAATAAATTTCCACGATTTGAAAACGTTGTTCTGGAGTTAACCTATTCATAATGATTTGCCAAACAATACTGAGTAGAAATGCCACTTTGAGCTGTCAAAACAACTGTCATAAAATAAAACGACATCTATCGGAAAAACAAACCTCCTAAAAAAACACCCTTTATAACTTACCGCTTGAGTTACTCAAGCTAAGGTGGGACTGCATACGTTCATGTCTGATTGGCTAATGGGATGCTATGTTTATAGTATGATCATTCCGAATTACGTGACTTTTGGATTTTACGACATAGCCATCCAACGATAATGCTTAGATCTGTCATTGGTAACCGTATTTCTCGTGAGATGAAAATGGTACCAAACAAACAAACCAGGGTGATACTAATGGTTTACAAATAAACCAACTATAAGCATAGGTGATGATAATGAGTACTGTGATCAGTGGAAGTGAGAGGAAACAAAAAACCGCTCAAACACCAGTAGTAGTGCGGAAACAGGATCAACCTATACAAACAGACATCAGTACAGAGCTGAAGGTAAAGGGAGTATTCATCCAAAAGCATTACAGAATGAAATCCGATTACATATACTCAACATACATATCAGGGAAAATTGTTGCAAGAAATGGATATTTGGGGGCTGTAATGAGCCGCACAAGCTTTTTGCATTCCAACACCTTAGTAGTTAGTACGGGAAAATTGTATAGACCCACGCTGTTCATCCAACCAAGATTTAGCGTAGGTTCCAGGACCTCAGTGTTTTTTGGGTGGGCAATGCTTTAAAGCAGCAAAAATGGAGGTCATATAACGTGCCGAAACGATTTAGGTTATTGTATTATATATACTTATAAATTTTATAACATTTAAAAATACAACCTAATGCGACAGTTTGACGTGGTACCTTCCGAATTCAAAGAAGTATCATACAAAACGACTTTGTAGCGAAATGAACAGTCAGCTCAATAGTCATGGACCAAATATTAACTTCAGATGGCTGGAAAAAAGTGTGGACCAATTTCAAATATAATATTAAATAAAACGTTAAAAAAGATTAACATGGAACTGTCATAGGAGTGAAACATTTCAGAAACGCACCTAATGATCGGAATAACTGGCACTATTTGTTTAGTTGTTCAATCACCCTAATTTCACCACCATGTGAAGTGCAAAGTTCTATTGATAATGAATGTTATGAAATTACCGACCAAATAATTCAACTATCAAATAATAAACCAAATCAAAATATAATAACAGAAATATATTTGGCAGTGTACATTTCAATTTTCGATCGTATTACCAAATACCAATTCATGTTCGAATCGAATTGATGATGAAAAATCGAATTCCCAAATAGGCCTGCAGAATATTGTAACCTTGGATGTAGTAAGTGCGGTATAAAGCTCAGTCTGGGGTGGGATTAGTCGTTATGTACTACAGGATCAAAATATAGCTGCAAACATCCACCGTGCTATACCCCAGGATACTTGTGAGTAATTTCTGTTTGGTTGCTAAATTCAGATTCTTGGTGCAGCCATCATAAACCTCTTTTGATCATCATTTTTCACTCATCATGTCTTTTCACCGCCACTCGCTATAAACGCTCTCGTTCGATGACTGAATTATTATTTTAGAACTTAGCGATCTATAATTATGCTGTGATTATTTAGGCCGATGAGGCAATCGTATATCAACTATTCGTTAATATCGTTAATAGATGTCGTCTTAAACATATCAACGCCTAATAATATTGATCTAAGAAGCAATTTTATATATTTTATATATTTTAAAATGTATTGCCTCAAAATCCGCTGTGTTTTATCGCTTTGTCGTTGCTTCTATGTATCCCGTTTATGCGATTGTGGAAACTACTTTAAGTCCGAATATTTACAGTTCAGAGTATTTTCGTCAGACTATATTGTATACAGATGTGACCGCTCAGCACTAACTAGTGTCAAATCAAGTGGGGGTGGAGTACTGATGGCTGTTCATTCATCTATTGTAAGTGAGGTAGTCGACGGTGATCGAACAATATAACTTGTATGTGTTAAGTTGAATATCTTTAAGAAAGTTATTAACATCATTGGCCTTTACATTCCACCGAGGTCGATATCGCTTATAAGAGTTTCATTATTAAGGCTGCGTGCCATACTCAAAGTAAATTTCAAAATTCGGTAAATCGCATTTTTAGTACAAATTTACTTCTCATAGTGTGCCAAACTATGCAAGTATATTTTTTAGTGAAAATGGTATTAAGGGTTAAAATCACTGGATTATAGGTAATAAACGAAACGTCAAAATTTCGTATTATTCTTTCTATATTTAAATATATAGCATATATAGCTTTTTATTGTTTATATTATGTTTATTATTTATTTTATATTATATTTATTATTTATCTATGGTTTTATTAATTATAGATTACCTAAACCGTTTGCATTCTGAAGAAAAATGTATATGTCAAAAAAATAACAACAACAACCAATTACCTTTTTTTTCAATCCATTTACCCTACTTTTTAGAACAGTATTTGAGTTTACTAAAAAATTCACTAAAAATGTCATTTACCTTGAGTATGGCACGCACCCTAAGTCTCAAATTAGTATGACTTCAATCCCTAGATCGTTTTGGAAGTTCGTTGACTCCAGAAGGAAAACTTACGGGTTTCCATCAACTATGTGGTTCAATGATGTTACTATATGTAATTCTGGGGATATTGCTAACCTATTTGCTACATTTTTTCAAAATATATATACAGTCGGACAGATATTGATAAGGATTAATATGAGGGTACGGATGCAACTACCAACTCTTGCTTATACACACCTCACACCTCTCCAGAGGACATCGTTGAATCCCTTCGTTCTTTCAAGGATGGGTGTGGCCCTCATGGTATTTCTTCATACTTTCTTTGTTTGAGTAAATTGTGTGTGATTATATGTCTTTCGGGCTAAATTCGTGTATTGTAGATGAGCAACATGGCTTCTTCCGTGGGCGTTCTACTGTGTCAAATTTAGTGGAATTATTCACTATTTGTAAATGATTTCATAAAATGTTTAAAACTCTCTCGATGTTTAATATATGCTGACGAGTTAAAACTATTCTCTCCTGTTCGAGATCTATCTGATCCAGTTAATTTGCTAATGGATATAGACGCGGTAAATGTTTGGTGTAACACTAATTTATTACATTTGAATGTAGCCAAGTGCCGAATGGTGTCGTTTAGTCGTTCATCTTCGCATTTTGTTTATAATTATAACTCGCGTTAACGAAATAAGGAATCTTGGAATTATAAAACTTCAACATTATCATTTAATCGTCATTTTGACATGATTTGTACCAAAGCCAACTCAATGTTGGGATTCCTGAAACGTAGTATGAAAAAGTTTAATGATCCTAGAGTTTTTGTCTGCTTGTATCAATCACTTGTGCGCTCACAGCTCGAATATGCATCATGCGTATGGTCTCCACGTTACAATGACCACAAAGGCAGTGTTGAATCAATACAAAACTCTTTTCTTATTTTCTATGCATATAAAACTGGTAGGTTTAACCGTCGATTACCCTGGTGGGAAAATGTTAGGAATCTACCCTCATGTGTCAAGATATAAATCTTTGCAAATGGAGCCACTTGAGGTTCGTTGCCAGCATGCTGGAGTTACTTTTATTTCCGATTTACTCAACGGTAATATCTTGCGTGCGTACTTGCTAATGAACCTAAAGTTGTATGCTCCTATTGAAAATCTTCGGACCCGCACTCTATTCAAAATTGATTTTCATAGAACCAATCATGGGAGCGACGAGACTTTGAATTCCATGTCAAAGTTGTATAACGAACTTTGTTTCCTTTGCGACTTTAATAAGACGAAATTGGAAATCAGACGAGCATTGAAGAATAATTATTTTAGTTGAATAATTTAGTTGTGCTATTTTATCATTTTAACTTTTTTGTTGTAGGTACCCATATTATAGTGATAATTGTATTACAGGGTGGCTGAGACCAAATGTTACTAACATTTTTCGCGCGTCAATTTTTTGACAGATTAAAGTTTGGTTAGTTGTTTATATGTGGTCAATAAATAATTGTTCTAAATTAATATCTTGATAAAAAAATCGTAATGTAATTCAAACGTAATAGTGTAATTGCACTGTATTTGGATGGAATTTCACAAACAGCAATAGCTCGTCAGCTCCAGCATTTGAATGTGAATAAAATGTTTGTGTATCGAACCATAACTCGATACAACGAAACTGGTAGCATCGCTAAACGCAACAGACGCGATCCTAAAAAGACAGCAACATCAAAAGAAATGATACGAAAGGTGGAGAAACGAATCCAACGAAATTTTCGTCAAAGTGCCAATCAATTAGCCGTACGTCTACATTCAAAGTCTTACGGAGGCACAAAAACAAGTTAGGCTTGAAAGAACACGAGCATTGAAGGCCTTGGCCGAACGTGATGAGATTCCAAAAACTGTCTTTTCTGATGAGAAAATTTTCACCATTCAACAGTATGTGAATAAACAAAATGATCGTGTTGGTTAGAGCACAAGTCCAACGATAATTTGGACACAAGATTTGCCATGCGCAAGCAATCACCAGCTGTTATGGTTGCCATGTTATGGTTTGGGCTGCAGTTACTGCAGATGGACGCACTCCTCTGGTTTTCATCGAACATGGAGTCAAGGTAAACCAAGAGATGTACCACCAAAAGATCCTAAACGATGCTTTGCTACCTTGGGCACGTAAGCACTTTGGTACGAACCGTTGGACATTCCGCGGCTGATTTCATCGAAAGAATGGCCACCATATTCACCAGACTTAAATCCCATGGATTTCTCCATATGGTCCATTTTGGAGAGTAAGGTGTCCACTAAAAAATACGAAAGTGTTGATGCATTGAAGTCAGCTCTTGTTGGAGAATGGAATAAAATTCCGCAAGCCCACGTACGGTCAGCATGCATTGCTTTCTATGGAAGACTGAATCAAATAATCAGAGCCATAGGAGGTTATATCGAGCAGTAACATGTTTTTCATAAAATGTTAGATGTTTTCAACATATTCCACGAAATTTCAATAAAAAATAATCAAAATTAAAAAAATGACAGCGTTTTCATTTGGTAACACTTAGTCTCAGCCACCCTTTGTTATTCTTGTTTTTTGTTTCTTTATAAAAATTGTAATTGAGCTTATTGTTCCTAATTGGGTTTTTCTAAATTTAATAAAACGATGACACAGGTTAATCCAAACGATCGGTTTGGTTAGGCACTCACACTTTGAAAGCCGACCTACGTTGTGACATCACAGAACTCATTTTTTTTGTCTAAAGATAAGTCACTTTCGTTAAGCTAAACTCGGAGAGACATTTCACCATAGGCGCCCAAGATTAAAATAATTCGATAGCTGGACCGAGGCAGAGAAAATAATCCGTCTTCTTCTCCGTCATATTCTCGCATCTCCTACATAAGTCGTTTACTAGTTAAGCATGCTCCTAAAATTCAGTGAGTGTTTGAAAATATCTATTCTAGTTTTGGCTGACATGTACTGTACATAGAGACGTTTGTTTTAATTTCATTTGCCAAGATTTCAGTCCTTATATTAATAACATGTCACTATAATCGGCTTCTCTACACTTGTCCGTTCCGGTAGCAGTTATAAAATCGAATATGTCTGATCTTTCTCTATGACCTACCAACATTTTCGCTTAATTAGAGCTAACTCTAACCAACTACTGTGTTCATTTTGAATTGGCACTCTATATCAAAGATTTTGTGCCTTTAACGTTGTTTTGGGCCTCACGTACTTAGTACCTACTTAATCACCATCACATCCTCAAACGTCTACTAACTCTTTTCATATATCGCAAAATAAAATTAAAATTATAATCTCGTCGAAGTATGAGCGAAGACTTTAGACTACTATTCAATTATGGTGAGCCACCTTTGACTATGATAAGACGAAACAGCAAACCACAGTTTCAACTACAACTCACCATTAAGCCTCAAAGAATAATTATTTGATCGAGATCCATTTAGTATACGTTTAAATGAGAAAACCGTTAATGAATACCACTCGTGGGTATGTTATGTCTGCAAAGTGTTTTAATGTAACATTAAACCGTGTATTCAATTAATCATGTTTTATGTAGGTATAAACCTAATGATTTATATATGTATAATTATGCTTCGTTTATGTATTCTTCACATCAGATTTAACATTCTTAGAATACTTGTTAGCAGTTCATTGTCATCTCGTTCGTATAGAACAAATCAGGTGAAAGCCCCGCATGATATCGATATTTTCTAACTACCCGAATTCTAACTTGTCTACCTGCCACATCTACCAGTAAAGTGGTTTCGTTTCGCGACAATATGCTATATGGCATGTAAGAGTTTTAAAATTTATTCATAAGACATATATATGAAGACGATAAGCACTAGATGTACTATACTCGATTATAAGAGTACGATGAACATATAGATGATGATGGAATATAATGTCTCAACATTATAATGCAATTACTATCAAATTTCGTCTGTTCATAATCATTATATGGAGATATGTACATAGACGCAGATTTTATGTCTATCATTCTTGTACATACTCGTATATAGACGAAAGTTTTCTTGTTACATCGTTAACGAAATTTAATTGGGTTTTTAAGATTAGTTTTCTATTGTTATGGTACAAGCGGTATGCGGTGGATTATATATGCAAATTAATATACGATGTCGAGTACTTAGATGCAGTGCAGCGAACCAGGCTTCGATTCATACATTTTTTACATTGGAGCAGAACCGTTCAACACTGTATCCTGTAAACAATGTCGCCCTCGGTTTCGATCACTATAGATCTCACTTGATCTCCTGACATACTCAAACAATCGATCGTTTGTAACTCTAGATCCCAAAATGTTGAGGTCATGAGGGATTGCAACATTCATTCATTTAAACTAGTATGACATATGTCAATCGCTCCGTTGTTCTCAGGAGTACATTAAGCCATATACCATGAAACGATGACTGGGTTGTGATTGGCGCTTAAAAGCTTGCAGATATTTAACTAAATTATGTATATACCATAGGCTGGAATTTGTGGGACAATTCCTGATTCCATAAAGCGCACAATTTTCGTAAATGGGAGTGGTTTAAACCAGGGCGGGGGTAGATGTACAGGAATATTCTTGGAGTTGAACACAAGGCGTCTTATAAACTTTAAAGTCAGACAGCTGCTCAAGATGTCAAAATTCTTAAAGTATTTGTTAAATACGTTCTCGTTGCCATCGAAAAAGATGACTTGTGCAATGGCCATAGTCCAAAGTTATCCTTTTTTAAGGAAATATCCTGTTTGGTCATCTTTGAGTTGACAAGATTGACCTAACAACAGCGAGGAGTGGATGAGCAGCTGGATTAGGTCTTCTGAAACACAAACTAGAACCAGTTTGGGCCAAAGTTTCTACAATTTTGTTTTCTTCAAAGTCACATAGAGGGCAGGAGTATGACTTTCCCTTGTTATTGTACCGAGAAGATTCAAAAATTGCTTACATTTTTTATCAGTTCAGAACGAGTGAAAGTATTGTTTCTGCAATCTCAAACCACAATTAATCCCACTAGACACATATTACAGTATAAGTCCTTAAATTGCAAGAGGTTCTCAAACTATATGATAACATACCTAAACCCTGTTCTTGAAAGGGAACCATCTACAAAAACGTTTCACACCCCATCACACCTCCAGTAAAAGGTAGCTGAACTAGCTGTTCAAGAATGAAAGACTATAAGTGGGTAAGAGAGCTGAATCGACCACTTGGATCTAGTTTAGATCCAAAGAAATTTACAGAATTGTCTAAAGGTGTTTCCAAGAAAGTTTATTATCATTTAAAATACCAAGTCTGGGCCATTAATCTAACATCCGGAAAGTGATGGTGCAGAAAAAGCTGCAGTGCTCTCACGCCTTGTCAATAAATAAGTTTTAGACGGGTTCTCATATGCACGCCATTCTAGACTTTAATGCTCATCAATTGAAAGAGCTAAATCTCACAGGGCATTCCAGATGCTTGCCTGACACTGTCACAGGCGTCAAGTTAATCAAGAAGTATGGCAATAACCAGCTGCCACAAGCATATATACAATTCACCCACTACAATGGGTCATTTGTATAGTCAAAACAAACGATCTATTTTCATGTACCCCTCGATGGACAGAAACGAATTGGAGTCAACATTTCCACTGAGATATGACTGATAGCCGGGTGGCCGTAATCGCCGCCATCGCTTACCATAAATGTTCACGGGGAAAAGGTGAAACATGACATCCAAGGCACGTGTAGGTGTTGCCTTCAGCTGTTGTAAGCCGTTTGTTCAACCTCTTCAATTCCTTTTTTAAGAGCTGGCCACCACACGCTTATCCCATACATAAGTACAGGTCTTACTAATGAAGTGAATATCCAGTGTGCCAGCTCCGGTTTCAGGCCCCATCTCTTTCCGATGACGTTTCTGCACGAGTAAATGGCTATATTAGCCTTGTTTACTCTTTCCAAAATGTTGGGCTTCCAACTAAGCTTACTGTCCACGATTACACCTAGAAATCTTGCCTTGTCAGTAAAAGCTAGTATCCTGTCATTTAAGAGAGGTGGATCTACTACCGGGATTTTATATTTCCTAGTTAATAGTACCAGCTCAGTTTTAAAGACCTGATTGCCAGTCCACATCTGATGGCCCACCTTATAATGACTAAGAGGACATTTTGGAATACCTCTTTCACCGCTATGTTCCAGAAAAGAGGCGCCAGAACGCCAACCTGTGAGGTTCTCGTGGCCACCCGCCTCTTGATGGTACATTCCCCCTGCTCCTAGATAACCATCCTGCACTCATGATTGAATAACCCACTGACAGGAACGGCAATTCCTCCAGAACCCTAGGAACGGCAAACCCTCCAGAATTGCCTCCATCTTTATATTGTTAAGGGCGCCCTGCATATCAAGAAACGCCACTATAAAAACTCTTGCTAGAATATTGATTCCTCAATTGTACTTTAGAGGGCCTGCAGGGTTGTGTTCACAGATTTTGCTTTACAGTTAGCATGCTGAGACGGCCCAGTCACAAGGTTTTATTTTTGAGCGTATATAGATATCCATCATCTTTTCCAAGGTATTCAGTAGAAAGGATGATAGAGTTATGGGTAAGTCCTTTGGGTAGCCATGTGAGCATTTATCCGCTTTAGGAATAAAGATCTCGCCAGGCGAGAATAATCAACGAGTTATTCTGAATTTCTGCTGGAATAATTCGGTCAGGACCAGCTGATTTTTAAGAAGTCGACTTATCGTTTTTTGGAGTCGGGATAGACTGATAAAAAGTTACTCAGCTTTTGCTTAAATATTGTGAAACTAAAATAAAAGCAGTACATGACTGGAACAGATTCAGTGAATATTCCTTAATCTAAGCTGAATTTCAGGAGAAAAATACCATTAGAACCGGTAAATTTGAAAGGTTCAAACGAGTGTCTGCTCCAACACATGACCTTATAATTATAATGTCTTCAGCCTAAGTGCCAATTCGGAGTAAAACAATGGTGTTGGTTATGATGGTATTACAATCAGGAAGTCATGAACATCGAGCTTTCCGAATCAAACTACCTGGCAAATGTAAATAAGCCTAAATTTTACTGAGTGTTGTTCAGACCCGTTGTCAAGTATGGATGTTAGAATTCGATCTTGTCTGATGAGTGCGAGAGATGGCTTTTGACATATCAGAGAAACATTTGCTTATATTTATGGCCTTAAAAGCGACTTTGATGGCACTGTATGAACAGTAATTCTGATAAAAAGAACCGTCTTTCGATAGACTACGAGATCATGGTCGACGACATTGGCTCTACAGCGTTGACAACCGTACGAAGATCTGGTTCATGAATAAAACCGATGGAGTTAAACTGTTGACACGATACTGGCCAACAATGGCCTGTTTTATTACATCAGATAAGTTTTTAAATTCCTCAGTAAATATTACACAGGAGGGTCTTTATGATGTGCTTTCCCAGCCGGGAGACCGTCTGGCCTTATCTGGATCTGCAAGTCTTGTGTGTCGATCAATAGCAAGAAGATGTTTTGGAATCGTTTTGGGCTGATCCATCTTAAAGCTGAGTCACCTTTCTAATTACGACAAAAGTTTCAATTAGATCAAACCAAGTAATAATTTGGTATATAAATCAAGTTGATTGTGCAGAAAACCGATCACGTACCAACTAATAAAGTGGAAAAAAATAAGATCTGTCCAAAATTATACTGGATACATATAATCGTCTAATCGCCGGTTGACATTTAATCGTCGAACAAAAACCACCATGTCAAATGTATTATTAATGGACGAACAATTAATCTCAGCACAAAACAATTACAGTCCATGTCCAAGTATATAAAAAAAAACTTTTCTAAAGGTTATAGCCGTGCACATATTCTTCCGAGAGTGTACATATATATTGTGTGTACGACCGACCAGATCGTGCGATGATGAATAATCGAATACAAATTTTACGCTTATTGTGTTACAAATAGGTACAAGAACAACAACATAAATTCTTAGATGATGCTAGCGGTAGTAATCTTATACGATCATGACTCAGATCCTCAATTATCTCTATACATATATGTATGTACTCAATTTACCAACCTGTCTGACTGCAAACCTTAACAGAATAAAAATGGTTAAAGGCCTAAATATTGCGTGATCATATGTATGTGTATGTGTACACTATGTACATATAGAAGCCAACACCGATTGGATGTACACAAAAAATTACGTCATGATCGTGTGCGATGATCATCAGGTTAAAGTTGCAAGGTCTCGCCGTCCGTACACATCTTATATCATGTACGTGTATATATTCTAAGATATTTTAATCGATAATTGTTTTTTATGTGTATAGATGAAAGATATTTACTTTGCAAATATGTTCATTAACGTGAACAGTTTTTTAATCATCGCGTATACAGTGTTTTTGCGCGGATTTGAGTGGGGATTTAAATTACACGTACGATGATCGTTTAGATTCTGGGAGATGTTATACCATTTATTAAAATTTTTTATACATAATTTTTTTTTCAATCTTGATTTCTATCTGCTGCTTTGGCTCATCAATAACATCGAATTAGTTTAATTCTTTGTACCAAAGTGGTTGGATGTGCGCGCTTGTCTAAAAAAATTGTTATATTACAAAATGGTAAACTATACTTAAATGTTGTTGTGCGTTTACACTTGTATTGTTCGAATATTTCAGAAACTATCGGTACTGATACTAGTTGTGGCCTATATCGCATCCTGTCATGGTCGCCCTGTTGTGGATACACCCGAGCTACGAGTAAAAATTATACCTCTACACGTTATTCCGGCGGAGATCGATTCGCCGCGCTACATGAAAGTGGATGTGATCGATCCGGACAGTCCAACGATTCGGATAACAAAGGGACCACCGCAAATATTGGGGAATATTCGGGGGGCACGTTTACATGTCGCGCCCGGAGCATATCCGGTATATTATGCGCTAGCCCGTGCCAACGGCAAATTCAATGGGAAGTACATTAGAGCTTTATCGCCAGCGGAAATCGCCTCATTTGCTAACTCATTGTAAATATCGTTTATGCATATATTTGGTCAACGCTTTGTTTGTGTTTATTATTTAATTTAAGTTAATTTAAATAAAAAAAAAATAAGAAGAATAATATTTAAAATTATCGAAAACAAAAAAAAAAGTGTTAAAATATTTATTTATGTGTGCGCCTGCGTCGATCGTTTACCATCGCGAATTAACATAAGTGATCATATTAGATAATATTGGTGCTATCATTATTCATTATATCTGGCTTTATAATATGGCGTGCTTACATGCGGTGATGTTGTGTGTACGATAAAAAGTAATATTTGATGGAATTTGATTTTATAGATAGTTAATCGGCGAGCGAATGACCCGGAAGTGAGATGTGGTATTGAGCTGTCATCGAAATCAAGTGTACAAACCGCGCGTAATTATTTAATTAGACAAATTGTTAATTATTTTTTTTACATAAATCATAATTTGTATTTATATATTGGTAAATTTCTATGGAAATATAACAAATATTGTTGAATCATGCATGTCGTTAATTGGAGGCAAATAGTCTGTTTGACGTGCTACAAGGTAAGTTACCTCGATATCATCAGTGAATAGAATTGTTGCGTACATTTTCAACTGTATACTTAAAAAGCAGAAGCCAGAAAATCAAAAACAACCAATATGGACCAGTAGGAGGCTCCTTAAATGACGTCAACTCAACACACGTAACGATTTCTATTTACAGTTCAGTTTGTGATAAATTCAGCGCCACTAAAGTGATTTTTAGTATTTTATTGTTGCATTCCAATCTCAAAAATTATTTTTACATAATCTCGAAAGCTTCAGAAAGTTACCCTACATTTTGAAACGATACTTTTGAATATTATCGCTTGAGGCCACATTTAAACTCTTACCATCGGTATCATATCAGGCGTCTACAATTACCTTGAAACCCTTCATTGGTTTAAACAATAGTTGCCTGATAAAACGACTTAGTGCCGCTTATTCTGCGGCATTATATATATATATATATATATATATATATATATATATATATATATATATATATATATATATATATATATATATATATATATATATATACATATATATATATATATATATATATATATATATATATATATATATATATATATATATATATATATATATATGTATGTATATATATATATATATGTATATATATATATATATATATATGTATATATATATATATATATATATATATATATATATATATATATATATATCTATATATATATATATATATATATATATATATATATATATATATATATGCAGAGGTGAAATACTGGTCAACAGAGGACAAATGCTTGCAGACTGGGCTACTTTCTGCAATCTTAATAGTTGAAATGTAGGGCGAATACCACCCTATGAAAGAGGCAATTATGGTTCTTTTCTCGATGGGACTTTTGGTTCCGAAAGAATTGTTACCCTGCTTCGGAACTATGGAAAGTTCTAGATAATGAAAGTCTTAGTGATCATCGGTATATTATGTTCGAAATGATTTCAAATAAGTCAGACATAGGAGAGTAGAGCAGAATAACATTTGCAAATAGGAATCACAACAAGTAAGTTTTCTCAGTGTAATTCAGCGTCACCTGGATCCATGTCATAGTACAACGCAAGCACAACTAGTAGATGAGACTTGGAAGCCTTGTGAGGATGTACTGCAGACTAGCATTCGAGGCAGGAAGGTAGTGGTGTACTGGTGGATCCCAGAAAATTGTAGAACTGCGCTAGAAAAAATGTTTGCCAGAGAACTGGCGTACCCGTGTTCAAGTGGAAAGATCTGCCCAACAGGAATTGAAATGTGCGAGAACGAACATGAGGACGGATATACTGAAATCAAAGCAAAATTTCTGGCAAAAACTCTGCAGCAGGGTAGAAGAGGATCCATGGGGAGATGCCTATAAAATTGTTACCAAGAGATATGGCCGAATGGTGCCTACCATTGTTGCAGAAACGGTCGTCACCATAGTAAAGAAGCTTTTCTGCTTCATAAGCGAGTGAACCATAAATCCATACAGCCACAAGAATTTGTACCATTCAACTAGGGAAGAACTAGAGACTGCATGGAGATAGCTTAAGATGAAGAAAAGTGCAGAACCGGATGGCATCCTACCAGAAGCGGTCACAATTGCAGCTGACATCCACCCAAAAATAATCTTAGATATTATAAATCAATCTTTTAAGAATGGAAAATTTCACCGCATCTAGAAGATAGCTAGACTTGTGTTACTTAAAAAGGAGGAGATCAGGATGGGGTACCTATGTCATAAGGACCTCTCTGCCTGTTGGACACCTGCGAGAAACTATATGAGCACCTACTGCGTCATAGATTAATAGACGAAGTCAACGGAGCTGGAGGACTTGCAGAGAACCATAGTCCGGTTTTTGAGTAGCGTGTTCGTCTGTCGTTGCTATAGTGAAAGTTATGAGGATTGTTGATAAAGCAGCTGATGGATCGATACACTCACGGCGTATCCCAGTAGTAAATACCCGAGACGTACGGAATGCATTCTATAGCGCAACTTAGGAGTTAATCCAGCAAAAATTCTTCATAGCTATATCTTATACAAGTGATGTACAACAAGGCATGGTTTTAGGACCACTTCTCAGAAATCCGTTGCCAGAAGACTGCAAGCTAGTGGGATATGTCGATGACCTGCCACTTACTGTATCGGCGAGAAATGAATAACAACTTGTAGAGCGAGTAGAAGCCGCGGATCAAGTCATCTCCAAATGGCTCTGTACAGAAAATACCGAAGCAGTTGTAATGGCAGGTAGGCGGATGCTTTCGCCTAAGAAATGAAAAATAGGAGGAATAATAATAGTACCAACAGCAAAAATTAAGTACTTGGGGCTATGGCTGGACCACCGATGAAGCTTTCACGAGCACATTGGACAAACGAATACAACAACTGGCCTTATTCGATTAATGGCCCGCACTGGCCGACCGAGGGCAGGAACAGAAAATTGCTCTCTTCGGTAGTCACATCAATAATATTGTATCGGGTCCCCGTATGGATCCGATCATTCGACACTGCAAAGGACTGTGATCAACTAGAGTGCGTACAACGAGCTATTACACTCCGGAAATGTTGCCCTCTAGTAACCTCCGTGCCAGTATAGGCTCATGGTTAGCAGAACAGTCGTCTTTTGAGTCTAGTAACGCTGATGGCAGGCTTAGTGTTCTTTAAAACTTAAAGGGATATTTAACTTAAACCAAAACTGACTCACCTAATAAGGGCTACTTGATTAAGCGTTATAGCTGAAATTTAATCTTCTTGGCCCCCAAAAAGATTAGTAATCTTCACCATTACCATATAATCTATCTTGAATCACTAAATTCGGTAGAAATTAAAGCTTAAGCTCTCAGCTGGAGTGTTTTTCTCCATCTAATACCTTGAGGGTTCGTGTTCACTTTCTTAGATATACTTGTTGATTTATGTTACCACGAAAAATATGTAATTACTGTCAACTTGACAAACGTACCTTCACATCGATTTATTGAAAATAACAGAAGCTGAAAAAGCCTGAACCAATTAGATGTTTTGATTTCGTTTACGTTCCATTGCGTTTTTTCTCTATCCATGCTTCCCGCCTTAAGTAGATTTGCAGGGATTTGTCTGATTTGTGTCAGACTTGCGGAGCACTTTCGTTTACATATTTATTAATGTATATCCATGTTGCAAGTACAAGAGTAAACTATAGTGTCCATTTTACTCAGAAACAGATTAAATTTCTTCTTCTTAATTTCGACTTTATGTGAGTAAAAACCCGAAATTGCCCGACAAAATGAAACACTCGGTTATCGAATTAACCGCATCCTGAGTTTCATAAAAAAACTTGTATTTTTGGAGAATCTGCATCTTTATAGAGCAACTTCTTGCTGGCGCAACTCGGTGAAATGCAAACTGAAGAACCATTCGAAAGAGTTGTCAAACGTTTAAAATCACCAAACAACAACTAACATCGGTTTTTCCGCTTATGAACAACTGCTCCAACGGCAGTGAAGACATGATTTTTTTCGTCGTATTGTGACATGATGAAACACTGACAATTCAAGGGGTCGCCCGACCATGCATTTACGTGGTGATATTAGCTGAGTGTGTACAGTATAGTTTATTGGCAGTTCCTCCAACTCAACGAGACCAGCACGGGAGATCACAATTAATTAAAATTGATGCATTGGTGTCGAGTGGGGTGTTACGTGGGGGTATATCCGCTTTATTCACCGAACCGGTTCTTTTCGACTGCTATTTGTTCCGAAAGATAACTCATGGTTTGCCTTGAAGAGAACGAATTCGTAGTTTTTGGTTCGATTTGTTGTATGCTTCCGCAATCAAAGTGTATCTAACGATTTCCATATTTTCTGACAACTTTTATAAAGTATTAAAAATCGTCCAACATGAAAATTATAGACGGAATTTTCTTTTTTTTTTATCAAAAAAATTAAAATTATTTTGACGGAATGATAATCTTTCTCAAATTGGAACCATAGATTCGTTTGTACTAGTCCCAACATGTGGCTCGGTAAAAGTACACAATGCATGATTTGTGGCTGCACATATATGGCAGCGAAAGTGTCAAAACTCTGTTAGTATTATCTCTACTATATCGAGAAAGCGTCGTTTGTAACTTGGGTCATCGAAGTTATAATATTTCTCGCTCGGTAATCGACATCTAACATGAAAAAAGGCATGATTATTGGTTTGGATCGAACCATCCCCATTTTAGCCACAACTATTTGACTCCATCTGCCCGATACTATATAACCACTCGTCTATTGAGTCTTATGGGGTCGATATTAGCTAATTAGAGTCCAGTTTTGGTCATATCTGCCTAGTTATGAAATCAATCTAGCTTTCTACAAAGTGGCAAGAAGTGACTCTAATTACGTCTGCCATAATGAGCTGACCAGGAAGCCTAGATAAGATGAAACGGTCAGTCATATCTTGGTACGAGATGAAGGTTACAATTCTGAGAGTCTTTCAACGTGATTAAGACTAATTTGATAACTTTATTGCTGTCTGATGCTCCAAAAAATTATACCGACTATGTTCTTCTTTATAAATAATTAGCTAGCATGAATATATTCTCTGTAAAATAATTTCAAGATGGTATATAATAGGCAACAAGTCTTCAGAGTATCATAAATTATTACAGCTCCTCATAAAAAACTTATTATTTAACTTGCAACCGTGTTTTATCTAATATCAAATGGAACAAACCAAAAGAGTAGCTCTACTGATGAATAGAAATAACTCCAATAGCGCCTCTTATACAAAAGATGGCTCTTGCTCAGTGGGAACTCGATTAATGAATCGAGACAAAGAGACCTCATGACTTAGGTCACCACCATATATGAAGGTCTAGTCTCCATCCTTTCCGAAATGATCGGAACAGTGAGACTTGACATGTTTGTGCTTTAGTTCGGTTTAACAAAAACCAAGTTGGAACAGTTTTTTGGTGTTCTGTTTTTCTAGTAACTCTCATATCTTGGGGTAACGCAATGTGCTAATGCTTTTCGTACATCAATGTACAGCCTACATTATAAATTGATTTGCACCAATAGCATTATATTGGAGTAATTCATTTCATTCATATCGGTGATTCAGAAAGAGTAAGAGTCGCTCCCTCTTACGAGAGATAGAGGGAGAGAGAGAGAGAGGGAGACTGTTTTGGCGGTCTCAGTCATCTTGAAGACTTTTAGAGTAACCTTACTATAGAATCATAGCTTACTCATCTGTATAGGCCAGCACTTCCATTCTTGGCTCCTCCAACAAGATTGCTAATTTCATAATTTTGAAAATCATTTTTGAATGACTAAATTGTGTAATGATTTATAGTGCAAACTCTTGGACTGGAAAGTTTTTCCCCAGGTTATACCTCAAGAGTTCTGGCACACTTTTCTTCAAAATAATTATTGATTTCTCATCAAGAAGTTTATATCTAAAATTTGTAAGCATTATTAATCAAAAGAGGGTGAAAAAGCTTGAACCGTCGAGCCAATAGCAATTCTATCCTTGTTAAATTATTTTTCAACCAAATTGCATCTCTTCTCAGTTTATTGTGATCTCATCAAACTCAACAAAATCAACACGGGATAGTACTTTCAATTAAAATTGATGTATTTGAGCCTAGTGGAGAGATACGTGGAGGCACACTGCAAAGTAAAATTTGCAGAATGTTACGGTTTTGGCACATGCTTAAAAACCCTGCGAATAACTACTTCGTAACGCTTAAATGGATTGTGTTACCCCATTCCACTATATTCACCGAATCGGCTCCTTGCGGTTGCTATTTGTTCCGAAAAGTAACTCATTGCCTGCCTTGAAAAGCTCTCATTTGTTTATGAACATACCAACGACGAAATGGGTCGGATTGAGATAGTCTCAAAAGATAAGTCAAGATTTCAATATATATTCAATATAAAAGTCGAGATTTCAATATATTCACATGCTGGCAGAAAGATGGCCAGACCACTATAAACTTTATATATTAAATTTTAAACACTTTCGCTGCCACAGATGCAATGGTGCAAACCTGTTTTCCTTACACTACACTGAGAAAAATTTGAGTTTTCATTTCAAAGGAATCAATCCCTTAGAAAATTATTCTTTGTTTTAAAGAAAATTTACGTGAAAGTACCATTTGTTTCAAAAGAAAAAAAATCTTTGCTATCGATTGTTAAATGAACGGCCTTTAATGGAAGGTGAAATGTATAAAATCCTTAGATTTTAAGAATGTATACTTTGCTTCAAAACAAATTTTTCAAGATATTATGATTATTTAATATTAAAAATTTTGCATTCTTTAGATAAAAGGATTTCAATCTTTAAAGAAAAGTATATATGCTCTGTCAAAATCGTGAATATTTTAAACTAAAGTTTTAAGGCTTTGTTGCAAATGTTTTGATTATTTGTTTATGCAATTCTTCTATGAAGAATGTGATTTTATTTAATGTCGTACCGCGCAAGCAGTGAGTTGATTATTTTAATTTAAAGTGAAATTTAATAAATAGTAAAATATAATTAAAAGAAATTTGGAGTGTAATCCATATTTGGGATAGTTTGATGTAAGTATACTCGGATTACATTAGTTTTTGTGTTAATTGTTAAAAAAAAGAATTCCATTTCAAACAACTATTTGACTGAAGGAAAATAACAAACTTTTGTTTTTATTTTTATAACTAACTAACAAAATTGCATCTAATTTCTCTTTTATGTTTGAACGTGCGTTGCATCTGATCACGAGTATGACATTGTGGAAACTTTGCAAACAACCATCACGTTATGTCAAAAAATTATAGACTGGCAATTGTTTTCATCACTGAGTTTCAGGAAAGCATAATTTTAAATATAAACTAAATTCATTTGCTCAAAGTTTATGCTATGGTACAATGTTTTTATAATAAATTATTGGAACGCAGGATGAATATTACTTTCCTCGTAAGAACTACAAGAAACCATCGGGAAAGCTATACGATCGCTACAGTAACATGTGGTAGGTATACAACGTTTTTGAAACATTCCCATTTAAATTCAACAACCGGCAAAATGTCAAACCCTACCCTAATGTCTACTCCCGATTTTATTCCCAGTGGTAATTTTTATTAAATAACTTAATATATTATGTTATGCATATGTGTTTTATATATTTTCAGATTATTTTCAAATAAACAAACAATGACTGAAAATAAATTTTAAACCTTAGCCATTAATATGTGATTAATGGAAAGAAACGTCAAGTGATTGGACTTCAGCATTTAAATCATCATCAAATATGAATATTTCCGAGTTTACAATTATTTTAAGTATTATCTAAATCAAAGATAATATGATTATAATAATGCAAACTTATGAGAGGAATTTTTTATTTACATATTTAAAAATGTATTGATTTTATATATTATTTGTTGATATTTCATAATAAAGAATTTTAAAATATAACAATTTTGTTTTATTAAAAATGTAAATGTATGTTTTGAAACAAATATTAAGATCCTTTGAAATAATGCCTAAATAAATATTATTTTTAAAAGTTTTCTCTCTTTGAGCTAAAAGAGATATATTTTTCAAAGAAAAGTTCAAAATGTTTGAAATAAAAGTTCGATAATCTTTAAATCAAAATCTTCTGTGCATTAAACCAAAATATGACAATTCTTTGATGTAAATAATTTATGTTTTCAATAACCTTCTGAAGAAAAGAAAAAGTCCTTTATTATTACTTCTCAATAGTTTATTCCAAATGATAAAAAAAACTTTGATTTAAACTTTTCGAATTGTTTAAGTTAAAACTAAAAAAGTTTTGCGCAAAATCTATAGGCAAAAATTCTTTAAGTTAAAGAAGAATCCTTTGTTTTTAAGGTACAATTTTTCTCAGTGTACGCCACTATATCAAGCTACATATGCACCCACACATCATGCTTTTTAAACCTCTACCAAGACACTAATGGACAGGAATATCAATTTGTTGCATAATGGTTTTGTACTAGCTTCCTAAGGACCAAGCCAACTGAACGTTTCTTAATAACACAAATAACAATGAATTCATTGTTTGTGGTTTGACCTCGAATAGTTGGAAGCTTCCTCAAGAAGTTAGTCAATCACAGTCATAATGAAGCTCTCTCTAGAGTCTGCGATTTCCATTTTTTTAAACAAATGTTATAAAGTATTAAAAAGCATTTTATTCACAAATACGGTGTCAATGTCTTCTGTTATTTTCGTGACCTTGCCGCCATATTTATGAGCTTTTCCTGAAAGATATCGACAGTAGAAAATGCATGAAATCGCGATCGTCGGGTAAACGAACCCTACAAACACCAGTTCACCTTTTCTTTCAATGTTATCTAATTTTTTACTGACCAACGACTATAAATCATACAAAGTTTCTTCATTTTAATCGTATCTATACAGAAAAACACTTTGAATAAACTAGATTTGAAATTTGCTGCATATAATAATAATCAAAAGCTCGAAATAATTAAAAAAGCTCAACAACAACAAAATAATCATAATGATTATGTCACAAATTAATTTATCCCACCGAATAAAAACAAAAACGAGCATATTGTATGTATGGTATATAGAGTCGTCGGATAAAAAAGCACAAAACGAATATAATTAAAGCTATTCATAATCAAAACAGAAAAACTTTTAGAATTAAAAAGTTTTTTTTTTATATAAATGTTAACTTCTTATCATCACATTTTCTTAATTTAAATTTATATATGTTAGATACTTTTTGTGTATGCCCCCACTCTCGAGCTTTTGTTGTTTTTATTTAATCAGAAAACAACAAAAGATACATCAAATAAAAATTTTGAGCTTTTTCTTGTGTGAATGTGTGTGAAGTTATATTTGCTTTAGATTTTTTAATTTTTATTTAAAATTAAATTAATTTTTGTTTTATTAATAAAGCTTTTTGTTTTTGTGTGTAGGAAAATTTTGTTACTCTTTGTGCTAATAATATAAAGTAAAAAGCACAACAAAATGTTCAACAAACAATGTAAATACAGGAACTTTTTTTTGTTCAAATTCGGAGAATTTTTATTTTTGTGTACATTAATTTGTGCAAAAATAATATTAAATATTGGATGTACGAGTTAGCAATGTTATTTTGTTAGATTGCTGGTTAATCATTTACTTATAATATGCTGCTGGACATCATCAATGTGTATGGCAGCTTTGTATGAACTTTAGATCGATATTTATATATTTATATACACTACCGAGCAAGTAAATCGACTCACGGTTTAAGCGTTGCTTTTTTTAGAACGCCTCAATCGATTGAGCTTATTAGAGGCCTGATAGTCTCGAGTTTAACCTGATCAAACTGCCGATACGAGCAATACGAGTCAATATATGAACCCTTCCTTTATATATCCTGCGTTATGCATTACATAATCTAAGGGAATTCTCTCGATGTATTAGGTATTAGGTGTATGCATTAAAAACAAGAATTTTTGCTAGTTTATCGATTCCATCCCAGAAAAACTCCGGCGCAACTTTAGGGCAAAAAACGAATCGAGCCAGTTTTCGATACCTGATAAGACATTCTGCATGGAAACAAGGCAAATATCCCATCCATTATTATCTAGATATTTTTTGACCGGCGCCGCAATGTGTGGCCTAACGTTATCGTGGTGGAAAATTATTGACTCATATCTGGTCGCATACGTTAGTCGCTCTGCTTGGATTTATTGCATCAATCGGATCAATATTGTTGACGAAAGAGTTGGGCATTGATGGTTTGGCCACTTGGCAACAGCTCAAAGTTGATCACTCCTAGCTGATCCAACAAAATGTACAGTATGACCTTGGCCCCGTGAATATTTGGCTTTGATGTCAATGAGCTGAACTCGCTTTTCTTGATATACACTTTTTTGCGCATGGGATTATCGTAATGGGTCCATTTTTTTCGCTAGAATATATACGATGCAAAACCAACTGAATCTGAATGAGACTTGTGTTGGTATCCTGATAGATTTATTCTGCACTCATCAGTGAATGGAAGAAACCTTCATTCACCATCAAATTTACAGTTTGATGTCAACTTTTGGCTTCAAGCGTCTTCTTACTACCCATTGTCTAACAGTTACATGTCGAATTTGTTTTAGCTTCTGCGCACATCGATGCTACTGAAATGTCAATTTCGCAGTGAAATTAAGACGATGAACAGATCATGTCTTTCAAATGTTCACCGAAACCGAGTGGTATTTGATCTGCGATTGAAGGTATTAGTTTCAATGTAAAAATGGTTTCAATATGGCAACATTTTGGTAAATAATTTTGGAAGGTGGGTAAAAATGTTACCGAAAACTATTTTCTATCACCAGAAAGTGATCTTATTTTTACCAAACATATGTTGTTACCCATTCGATTAACTTTAATCACGAATGTATTTCTTAAAGATCAGATATGCGCACACTATACCATGTACAAGAAAAGATAGTGAAAAATTCACAAAAATTACACCAATAAAGAAGCATACCGATCAAACCCTAACCATAGATGAACAACCACTTAATACATAAAAAGAATTTTTTGGAGAGAATTGGACCGGATTACGAACTTCCAAATGACTACTATAACGAAACTTTTATAATATGCTGCTTGACATCATCAATGTATATGGCCGCTTTGTATGAACTTTGGATCGATATTCGACGTTAGAACTCTGTATTTACACTGGCGAGCAAATAAATCGACTCAAACCATCACCGCTCACAGGATGTCGTTTTTTTTTGGTCTAAAACGGTTCAACCGATTAGGAGAGTCTCATTAGGTAGTCTCATTAGATCATCTCGAGTTAAACCTCATTAGTTAGGTGCCGAATGGTTCGAAGCATCAATATGTCATTTATCAATATGAAATCTTTCCCCATATACCCCTCCAACCAGATACAAAAACGAGATCTCCGTTTCTCTCTAGAGATGTATTCTGCACGCATCAGTGAATAGAAAAAACTTTTATTCATCGGCCACTTTGAAGTTTGCTCTCAATTTTGCTAGTCCTTTGACTAGTAGTTACAACTCGAACATTTCTAAGCTCCTGCTACATATTGATGCCTGTAAAATGGTGAGTTTGCAAGTGAAGTAAGGACGATAAATCGATCATGCCTCATGCACACCGAAACCGATTTGTATGTAGTCTAGTAGATATATTAACTACCTGTACAATGTACATATATGCATGTGAACATGCATGTAAATAAACTGCAATGCTATAGTTGTAACTAGAGTAATTTGAAGTCAGGATTTTAATCCAAGCATTTGATGCTGTAGTTGATTCTATCCTGCAACTAGGGTGAATGTTTGTACTTTATTGCAGAAAATTAAGTTCACAAGTACTGACTTCTGATTGCTTATAAAAAATAGGTGAAATATTACATATACATATATTGTTCGTTCTTGACGAATATGCATAGATTGAAATCCTCCACGTCAGTTCAATGTATAGCGATATATTTTTGTCGACTACTGGGACTGCTGATTGGCTGAATATATGAAATAATTCTACTTTCGCTTAGGTCATGATGCACTACAAGTTTCCATCTTGATGCTAGAAGCTGAAGTGTTCCAACTTCTTCAAAATAAATTTTAGGCGAGTTGCTCTACTGAGTGAGCTGGAAATTGTATTGGCCTTTCAACCTAAGATACCAATATACCAGTAACAGCGTCAGTATGCTCATGACCCGGGTTGTTGTGGTTGGGATTCTGCTCTTGGATCTCGTAACCCTGATATTTGGACTTATATCTTCCTTCGTGTTAAGGACAACTGGACTGGATTACGAACTTCCAAAAGGCAATTATAACAACACTCTCAACACCCATCCACCAACAAAGCAGCTCTTTATCCCTCTAGCAAAGTGCCAATCTATGACGAGATGGTTTCTGACCATAGATATATATTCTACACTCATCAGTGAATAGAACAAACCTTCATTCACCAGCAAATTTAAAGTTTGACAGTGTTTTGACCAGTACTCTATCTCCTGCGTGCAGCAGGAGCCAGTGAAACGGAGATTTTGAACTGATCGATCATGGGTCTCAGATGTATACCGAAACCGATTGGTATGTGGTGTACGATTTAAGTTACCAGTTTCAATCTTAAAACTCCAATTCACTTCGGCATTAGATGAAGTATATTTAAACTAGATTGCAAATGAGTGGAGTGTAAGAAAGAGAGAGAGAGAGAGAGAGAGAGAGAGAGAGAGAAAGAGAGAGAGAGAGAGAGAGAGAGAGAGAGAGAGAGAGACAAAGCTTGCAGTTGATGTTCCAAATATTGTCAGTATACAAATTTTGTACCTGGCTTTTTTTTCTTTTCTTCTTTGTTTCGTTTATTTTTATGCAATCTGTTTTGGGGCTCAAGGCACTTCCAACTCTTCCGCGGTTCGGTTATTTACGTCTTTACCTTACGCTTTGCAGCCAAATCGAGGACGTACGGCTATAAGTCCGATTTACCTAACCATCTGCACATTGCATAGCTCCATGCCAGCCTATAGTACTGACATGGAAGATGGGTCGGCCCATGGGTTCTGCACTCCAACAGGGGGTCATAGTTGTGTTCATTCACACCACCGATCGTAATCAGATGGTGAAAAATCCTTTTTGCATCCTGCTCCTATCGGGATTCGAACCCGGTACCTCCCGCTCCAACTGCCGCAGCTTTAACCACTGCGCCACCTGGGCGGTTACTTTCCTTTTTTTCAGAGTACGATATTGTTGAACTTGACTATGATTTTATACCAAAGCATCACTTTAAGCTGAATAAGTAGGGGATTCCGCGGAAATAGAAAAGCGGATTAACCAAATCAACCAACAAGAAAGGCGAATTAAGAGAATACAAGGACCGGAGATGTCATAGTTTCCTAGAACCTTCTGAATACTCTTGAGATAGCCGATTTGCAAATATTGTGTGAATTCTCGTTAATTACGTCCTTCTTTCCATTAATCCACTTGTGCAGCTTTTTTGGAACAGTCTCCTAGAATTTAAGGAAATAACGACTGAAACTGGTAGTGTTCAAGCCAACGTCTGATAACAGTGATTTGAGTCGATTTAGTTGATCGGGAGTGTATATATATAAAACATTTTTTGTTCATGAATGGATAAGCGTCTTTCACAGAAAAGAAAAAGTTCGTTATACATAGCTATACACTGTCATATTCTTGCTAACGCCTTATTTTAATTTTCCTAATGGATGAAGAAGTGTTTCGACTGGTTCTTACAAAAAAACTGTATTTCTATAAATTAAAATATTATGAATACCAACTTATAAAATTTTATATTTTACAATTTCACAGTCAGTACCTTGTGTACATCTTATATACATACACTAGCGCACTGATTAAATTTCTTTGAATTGGAAATAGTTCTATTCACGATTTTAAGAAATTGTGTTATTTCATCATCTTTGAAATTATTTTTTTGCTCGCTTTTATGATTCATCCATGTACCATTCAACGTCTGTATATATGTACATATCGAAATGGACATGTCGCTTTGTATATATATACAGATAAATCACATATGGTCATACTATTAAATGGCTAGACATGAATCGTTAATATTTTGATTTATTGAATTCAATTCGATTTTGAAGTCGTCTAATATATAGAATTGTTTATAGGCCATAAATTTTCGTAGCGACGAGAACATCAAGTTTGTTAATAGAAAAATGTTATTTATGTTCTACAAAACATATATTTTATTTTATAATTTCGAAAAGCTTTGAACATTCAGAATCGTCTTAAGTAACGCAACGAATCTCCATTTTATGATAAGTTGTTTGGTTGATTTTATCGTAACAATCTGTTATTGGGCCCTACCCAATTATCGTCCATTTGAACATTACATAGCCTCACAAAAGCTCTCCACATCGGTTACAAAAGCTCTAAGGCAACTGCTATCCTATATCATTGGGCAAGACGACTTTTGTTTATTTATAGAGCTGCACTCAACGGGCACACCATTTGGTAAAATATAGCACAGAGCGTCTGTTAGAGTGAAGTCACCTTGAACATTTGATATTTTGAGATGAATGCTAAAGTTTCGGTCAACTGAACCGGATTACGAACTTCAAAAATGTAACTATAACAAAACTATCAATACACATCCACCAACAAAGCGGAAAGTTTGAATAATATCCAAAAGTTGGACATTAATAAGGCCGCTAGTACAAATATAATCCAGAACTAACTTATTTAAAGCGACGACGCACAACTGCAGGATTTCTTACTTCATTTTATGTTGAATACCGGGAAAATCTGACAGAAATGGAAAGAGGAGCTTTTCAAAGTAACATGAAGAGACATCTCACATCTCAATAGTTTCCTGGAACTTAGTGGATACTCTTGAGGTAGCAGACTGGCTAATATTTATGTGATGAGCGACTTCTCGTTGATTACGTCCTTCTTTCCAAAAAAGTATTATTTTGAGGAAATGTGACCACTTCTCCTGTGTCACTGTTTCTCTCTTAGAGATATGACTGCTGACAAAGACAAGATTATTTTTAAAAGCTCGAGTTTACCATTAGATTAATCCAACTTAAATGACTGGAGGGATCTATTATGAGATTCACCAATTCGTATGTACCAGTATATCATGAGATGAACTCCTGTAACTTTAGGAGAACAGGAACTCAAAACTTATTAGGCTTCCTTACTGTTACCTCCATGCAGTCAGTCATAATCTCTATTTTTAAACAGTAAAAGGATTTTATTCCTTTAGACAGACTGGAACTTTATTTAGACCAATATCTTTCATTTTGGCGTACTCTTTACCTCAAGTGTTTAAGTCAAATTGGACTAGTGTGACTATTCGCCATAAATATTTTTTGGATTGTAATTTCTCTGGTTGTGTATACAGTTCATTGCCCTCGCATTGTTGTTGTTGTGGCTTTGAAGACTAAGAACCCATCATAGTTTTTCCGTTGTTTCAGACGTGACTGTATCAATACCAATCTTATCTTGCTGCAATTCGGTCAGTGTAAAGGTATGCGAAGTTCCTGCATTTTCAGTTATGAAGCGAGCTTCGTGCGATTTGTACTGGTTTCTATTTGTTGCTGTACATTTCTTGGTCTGGTATTTTATCTTCTTCTTCTTCATCAAAGTGTACAGATTTTTTTCGAGAATGCTAAATGGGTTCTCAAATTAGTTGTCGGTTCTCTTTGCTACTGTGTAAACAAACTTGTTTCAGATGTTATGTACCATAACCGCGTTTCTACTCGTATTTTAGTTCTCAGTTAGTTCCAATTCATTACGGAATGGCATTGTTGGAGGAGTAAGCTGTAGTTCTGCTCTGCTAAACTGTCTAAGTTCTTCTGAGTTGGAGATCCTCAATCTGCCGGTTCTGATGGTACTTTTCCTGCCTTACGAGTATAGATATATCCACTCATTACGAAACATTTACAGCATCTGTTCGAGGCATGTAACGCTTTTAGTTTTGTTCCACAATCTTGAAGCAGAAGTAAAGTTATTTTTATTCCAAAAACTGGCAAGGTGGAATTCACCGACCCCAAATCGTTTAGCCCTATATGTTTGTCATCAACTTTTCTGAAACCTTTTGAAAGGATTGCTGATAGGTTCATCAGGCACCAACATTTAGTCACCACTCCCTTCAGTAACATCTATGCACAGATCTATGCACAGCAACGAGTTTTTTAAAGGGACACTTTTCTAGATATTGCCGGAGCTTTTGATAATACTGCTTTCGTCTGTATTAGGAATGCTTGTACTTAATTTGGAATCGAACCCAACACCATCAAATGGATTGATTGTATGCTTAAATCTCGCACAGTGTTATACGACGTTAAGGATACCTTTACTTCGGACAAAGCTTTCAGAGGATGCCCGAAAGGAGGTCTGCTTTCACCCCTGTTGTGGCTTCTGGTCATCGAAGTTATTCTTTGAGAGAATAACAAGAAGTTATTCTTCGTGAGACCGGTTTTGACACTCAAAGCTATGCTGACGATCTGGTTATGACAGTTTCAGGCAAGCACCTGAATGCCTATCAGTGGTGTCTGGATTAGGGTTAACAAGTGAATCCGTTTAAAACGGTTATATTAACAAGGCGAGGAACACTGCAGCTTTTTGTGTACCATCACTTTTCAGATGTAAGGTTAATAGCCTACGTCAAACACCTTGGTGTTTCCCTGGATAAAAAAAGTTTTTAAGTCACTGCTATTTTTTTATGTTGGCTTTTGCGATTCCTGGTGATTATTCCCCAAAATGCCATATTTTATCTATACAAATCACTGGTTCTATCAATGCTAACTTATGCATCTGTTGTTTGTTGGCCAGTGGTTTAAGTAAAACCTTCAAGTAAAACCTTCAGTAAACTCAACTATTTGCAAAATATCGCTTGTAGGGCTGTAACTGAAGCCACGTCTTCGACTCCGTTTCTAGTGAATGAACTTATTCTGTCCCAACTCCAATTACAACCCTTCATTTTAGGTTCCGCTTGTTCTGCTGCCTTTCGTTTGAAGACTGTTGGGGCTTGAAATGGTGCGTCAATTCATACTAGTTATACCAGAAGTCGACAAGGTTATTGATTGGCGTTTTTAATTTCTACAAATATTTTGAGGTGTTTTATTCATTCACGGATATGTGGTTCTCACCAAACTTGCTCAAACAGATAACCGAATCGCTTGTATTCTCTCCATATGGCTCTTTCTCTGAACACGATGCTGGTTTTGGCTATACTACCGTTCTTCGTATGGTTTGATAATCTTTGGCAGTTTTGGGACCTACAGTTCTACTTATGAAGCGGAATTAAATCCGGTTATTTACTGCGTATATTCAGCATTTAATCTCGTTGCCGACTTCATCAACAGTTGTCGGGCTTTCGAGCGCATGACATCCCTTGTGTCAACTCTAGGACTATTCCTGTAAATCTATACTGCTTTCTCTGCCCTGGTTAAAACTGTTCCAGTTTGCTAAGGTCGTGCAGCGCGCCTGTGTACTTAGATGAAATCCAAGGTTTGCATCATGAGCTCAATTTATCGGATCAGTTGTAGCTATGAAGTATGTAACATCTAGTATTTTTCTGATGACCATTTTGCTGTTCCAGCTTTCTGCCAAGTCAAGAACTATTTCTGGATCAGTTTCACATCTAGATCAAATTTTGAATCTTTAAAGTTCGGGTAGCTCGAACTCTACCTGGACATTTACCTAGCTAGTTGTGCATATACACTTTTGGTCTCTGTCGTGTATGACAAGACAATTTCAGTTTATTAGATTAAAACCATCACAACTTCCACAATGTCTGTATACGAGTATCAAAATTTTGACTTCATAGGTGGAAATGTCAAATTAAGACATGAGAAATGCTTTCGATTCCAAATAATGTCAAGCTTTGACATTTCCGAGGTTTCTTATGTTGTAAACTCGAGCTTTCCTCAGAGATGATGTGAAAGAGGAATACACCTTTATTGACCAAATATTATATGTTTGTTTGGTGTGGCTCAAAATTCATCGTTTTGAAGTGGTACCGTGATCCATGTGAGAAGCAGTGCAAGAGTATTTAATAAAGTAGTTGCCTAATCCATATAACATAGCAAGACGCAACATGGTAGCTCTAGTTTTTGAACTTCGGAATTTTGCCATAGGTTTCGACTTATTGACTTCTCGGATGATGGCACCAAACCCTCTTCTGTCTTAACAATAACCGCAGATATGTTGAAGTTTACATCTTTTACCATTATTGTTTGAATTTCAAATTTACTGCTCCAAATCGATGTTCGGTTTGTTTACACGTCAACTTTAATTTTTAATGCTAGATGAGGCATTAAAAATATGGCTTCTGTTGCAGTGCAGTGCAGAAGGTTTTAACTATTATGTCACTGGATGCCAAAACTCTTTCCTCCCACAAATACCCAATTTCATTGCTCTTCTGGTCGCAGTTTTAGCACTTAAATATTCAATAATCAGACTGTCATTATAAACTACACGGTATATAGGGTTGCATTCCTTCTTCAAGCTGTTTTATAAAACTACTTTTGACCTATAAAGGCATTCATAATGGCAAAATTGAACAACATAAATTATAAATTTCAAATCGAAAGGGTTTTGTATATATAAATCAAAAGAAAATCATGTTGTGCTCGTGATGCGTAACACCTTAGTGGGAAAACCTAACCAAATATTTATTTTCACTCCAAAAATATTGTAAACAAAATAATTTTTGTTTGACAAAAACTTTTCCATTTTGCTAGCTAATTCAAACGAACAACATTAAAAGGTTTTTAATTTATGCTGCGGAAAGTATCCGCCCCGACTAATATACCGCGAGTATATAGACGACAGATATCTAGAAGCGTAGAATTTTAATAATATTTTTTTTTCCAACCCAACTGTCATAAATTATGGTTAAGATTTTAAAAATTTACGACATCGTATATAATTAGGCCCGAGAAGGAGACGCCTCGACTCCTCGGTCTCAACCAGCAGATATGTAGTTTTGAAAATAGTTCACCGCATACAGATTTGTTCTCTCCCGTTTTTTCACTTTACCTGAAAATTATTTTCCAAAATTTTTCTATTTCACTACTGTGTGTGTGTGGGTGTGTGTGTGTGTGTGTATGCGTGTGTGTGTGTGTGTTTATCGAAATTGAAATTTATTTGGTGTGCGGTTATTACTTAACAGTTAGCACACCAAACCATAAATTGGGAGTAAAAAGGGGAAATATTATTCGAGACTGATTTTGCTGCCCCCCCCCCCCCCCCCCCCGTTACCAACCCCCATGATGGTATCGTGTTGGTGGTTTTCTTTTCGAAATTTATACATTATAATATATAAGGTACGAAAGAAAACATAAATAATGAAAATTAAAACAAAAAAAAAATCTTGAAAAACGGAAAATTCATTTAAATGCAAATGAAAAAGTTCTTGAATTGTTGTTCTTGTATTTTAAATATTCATTTGGTAGGAAATGAAAGTTTTGTTGTTAAAATATATTTCATTTTTTGGTAAGAAATGATATTTTGTGTTTTTGTTTAATTGTCATATTGATGTCTATACAATACATAATGTATATATTCCTTTGACAATCTATATTTTGTAAGATTTTGAAATTGGTGTCGCAATCTGAATCCTACTGTGCATATATAATTTGTAAAATTCCCTTGATGTTGATAGCTGACATAGTCTGAAATGACTAAATTACGTTATTAACAAATTAATATATGCGAGAGCTTTCAAAGTGGGCGAGTTGATTTTTTTTGGGATTTAAATATTTCAAATCTTAATTCGTAAATTTTAAAATTGTGACAAATTTTTTGCTATTACGTCATATACGATGCAGAGTTAAAGAAGACTAGATCTAGAGTGGATAAGATGTTTTGACCCTTGAAAGGATATAAACTATTATGCATTTCGTATCAATAAACTTGGAACAAGATCTTATGTTTGTGTCATGAGTATGTGGTGTAAAAACCGCCCATGTGGTGCAGTGGTAAAAACTGCGACAAATGGAGCGGGAGGTATCGAGTTCGAATCCCGATAGGGGTAGCATGCAAATGGGGATTTTCACCATCGATCGTTTGGGCGCACGATCAGTGGTGTGAATGAACACACCTGCACCTTCTGTTGTGTTTAGTATTCAAAGGCCGTCCCATAATCGGACTGATAGCCGTATATCCAAGACCCTGTGGTACCACAACGGACCGTCGTCGGTTTAAGTGTGCCGTAGCTGCCACTCAAAAAAATATGTGGTGTCAGAAACAGATCAATAGGGCAATAGTTTAGACCTTTTTTCCTTTGTCTACATTTTTAGGAGCATATATAGAGCGTTTACTAAACTGGAACGTTATTTTCCAAGTCTTCCTGGTTATGTCATTTGGTGTCTTTCTCAACGTGTCTCCTATCTATCTCCATTTTCACTTCCTGAAACACTTAGTTCTTCATATGATTTTCTGCGTATGTTGATACGTTTCACAGCCATACGGCAGTACTGATTTTACACAGGGATTGAACATTCGTATATCTAGGTGTTTCTACAGAGGACGGATGCAAAGTGTTTCTCGCTTTGTTGATGCGTTGGTTAATGTCTTCTTGCGCGTTCTGCCTGTTCTTGATGTGGTACAGCCAAGGTATATGATTTTTTCGACATCTTATATTGTGTCTTGGTTGATGCAAAGTGGTGTTCTAATGTCTCAGTCTCAGGGCCCTTGTCTTTCTTATGTTTATCTTGAGCTCGACATCTTGAACTTTTTCTGATAACTTTGGAGTATTTGTGTGTTAGCAGGCATAAACCATCTGCGTAGTCGAGACCATTGAGTTTTCTAATAGGATCTCACTGTATTCCGTTGGGTGATGTAATGTCTAGCTACGCATGACATTATCCTGTACCATGAGGAACAGTAGTGGAGATATATGTGTACTGTTGTATGTATCACTCTGCTTTCATTTGTGTTGATCTTTATTTCCATAGCATCCCGGTACATTTCTTGGATGAGTTCGGTTATTTTACTCGGAATGCCTACTTCACAGAGTACTTTTGAAAATTGTGCGTCTATTGATGGAATCGAATGCGTGTTTGAAATCCAGGAAGAGTAGATATAGTGGTGAGTTTCATTCGGTTGAATTATTCGTTTCTTATGTATTGGTTGACAGTTGGTGAGATTCGTTCCAGAGTAACCATTTCTAATACTTAC
Organism: Tipula lateralis; assembly: GCA_963932295.1. NCBI lineage: Eukaryota > Metazoa > Arthropoda > Insecta > Diptera > Tipulidae > Tipula > Tipula lateralis. The sequence goes on from OZ010738.1 coordinate 160,649,204, forward strand.
ATTGTACTGTTGAGCTGGGAAGATTTTGCTTCTGACAATGAATAACTGTTTTGGGACACAATATTCCGATGAACCTGTCTGCGTGGCTGAGTCTATAGTGCATGTTTATCCATGATTGTCGTCATTTCGGTGCTGTCCATTCCAATTTTTGCGTTGAAATCTCCTTGGAAAATATTGATGTCATTTTGGTGCGCACTTGATATGGCGGCTTGTAGCTGCTCTTAGAATTGTGTCATCTGCTTCTTTTGTGGGACTCAAAGCATTAAATGATTGTTGTATTTCTGATTTTTGAGTGGAATCGTGCGGTTATTATTCTGCTTTTTATTGGTTTCTACTCGAGTAGTGATTTCTTTCCTATAGCCGGTGCTCTACCAGAGAACATAATATAATTTACTGCGCTGGTTGTTATGTCTCCATTGTCCTGCCATCTTAGTTCGCTGAGGCTGAGAATTTCTATATTGTATCAGTTCATTTCCTTCTGGACTTGTGCTAACCTTGACGTTTCCGTTAGAGTTCTTATGTTCCAGTTTCGAATTCGTATCCAGGTACGATAGCCAATGGTCGATATTTTTGGGGTTGTTGGCCGATTTGAATTATTTCTTCTAATATTCGTTTCTGTAATCATTTTTGAATTTGGATTAATTAAAGTTTCCAGGGCTAGTGGATAAGGTTGACTGGCGTACCAGGGGTGAGTTCTCACTTTTCTTTTCGTTTTTTTATCTCTTTGATGTTCCCAAGCAGTCACCCAAATTTGTACTAACCTTAGCAATGATTGCTTGCCGTTTTAGTAAATCTTGAGTGTAGACTTTAGTATTTCGATTTCAGTGATTGATCGAGATGATTTTGAGCTGTCCCGGACGTATACATGGTATACTACGCTTATATCGTTAATACAGGTCGTATCAATGTCCAAATTGGACCAAGATCTTACGTTGGGGTTACCAATGTAGGAAATATGCTAATAATATGATGCTGATGCAGGCATGTGGAGCTCTTCTTGTAAATTGAGAATCCGTGGTTGCAGGAGAGTTGTGTGCAATCACTTGAAAATGTTGGGAGAGTTGGTGTGGATGTATTGACCTTAGCAGTCATAACATTGACAGCTAGACCTGTCGTGAGATCAAGTAATCGTCTTCCACGCAGGTCGACAAGAAGACCATATTTCGCCAAGAAGTCAGCACCAATAATTGGTCTATCTATTGACGAGATCGTGAATACATGTGGAAATTTTCGCCGTAAACCAATATCTACGTTCAATAATTTGGTTCCCTATGTATATTAATTATTGAACCGTTGGTGGCGGAAAGTACCAAGTTTTATTAATTGTGACAAAATTTTCGTTATCACGTCATATTCGATGCAGATTTAAACAAGACTAGATGCAAAAAAGCTCTTCTTAAGATACTTAGAAACGTCTTCTCCCAAACACCCATGTCTTTTCGAGAGAACCAGACCAAAAGCTAGAAAGTAACTGTACCTAGAAACATAAATCCGCGTTGATTCCGTAACTTCATTTCAACAACATCGTACACCAAGCTTCTCAACCGTTCACCAAATTATAACAAGTTATCCTTAAAGTGATAAACATATTTTGCTGAGGAGTATATGCAAAGGCCAAAACTACAGCATAGGTATTCAAAGCTGTGCAAAGTGAATTGATTTGCATTCAAAAATATATCCCAAGACCTGTTAGAGATATGGTTCTAATTACGGGTCTAATCAGAAAACTTAAGGAATTCTTAAGAGTCCGAAAACCAAAACCTGCGGATATGGACGGACAGATTGAACATAAATGATAAAACGATGAGATAAAAAGCTTTACTTCTACAACTTGATCGGGACGATTCATTTGTATACTTAAAACACGTAAGCTAAAAGCACGTAGGTTTAAACCCGTTTTGTTTAGTGAATTTTACTGTGTTGATGAGATATTTTCCGTTGAATGAAACAATACACGCAAATAAATTAAAAGCATTTAAAGGTGTCATCCACAATCTCCCAAGATGTATTTTCCGTCTTGAATTTGTAAACCCTTGGCCATCTTAAATGCACCAATATTTTTGAGATTTCAGGCAGGGGGTAATTAATACTATTCTTGTCTATTCAAGTCGTAATGGGAGAGTCAAAATGATTATTTTCCCAAATATTATTATGCACCAGATATCATGAGGAAAACTTCGGTGGAGGAAACCAGCTACGAGTCTAACAGTTAGGATAATTCTCTTTACCCATCGTCACTTTTTGGTTTACTGTATGAGACAGTAAACTTGCTTACTGAGAATTTAAAATATAAGAAACATAATTTAAGAGCAATCCAACTATTGTCACTTCGATCTTCAGACTTGAACATTTTTAAAAGCTTTTGAAAGCTTTCAAAGTATTTCAAAATAACTAATCATCTTCTTTGATCTAAAAGAACTGGCACACCTTGGGTGACTAGGGCGCTGAGTGCTTATAATAAATGAAAACTATGGAATAACATAGAAATTGAAATTATGTCACAAACCATATTCCTAGCACCCAAAGTGATGACTTAACTACAATTCGTTGAAACATCAGTTCATTCTAAAAATGAACAACACCAAATCTAGTCGTCTTCTTGCCTTTAAGATGGTATCATCCAATATCAACTTTTAATAATTTTTATATATATTGTGAAATCATGTAGGAGGGTCAGGATTCTCTTCATCTCGAAGGCTGGAAAACAATTATGATCAGGTTAAATTTTATTGATTGTAATCCAAATCCCATTAATTTTCATATAAGTGCATTTCCTACCCTGGAAACAATTAGGGCAGCAATGAACTGTTGCAAGATGGTTCTGGGTGTGAGCCTTCCTGACATACAGGTATAGTCACCACTAATAGTTATTCATGTACCTGTGCAAGTAGGGATGGTCACTCCTAAACGGTAGGCCAAGATTATATCAGGAAATTTAGCAACATTGCTTAAAGCTATCAACATTGCTTAATTTAAATCGGTTGGTGTATTGAAAACCCCTCGAACAATAAGAAATTGGAGGAATGAGTGGTTGGGATTGGGAACACAATGGGATTGGGAACACAATGGGATTGGGAACACATTCTGCATATAATAGTTTGTAATACCCGCAGGTGGTTTTGTGTTTCCAATTAAACTAATGTCTCTTTATGTGCCCCGCGCGCTTATACACTTCTTCGTAATAATATTTATTACGAAGGAGCTTTTTTATCGAGAAAAAACGATTATTATGTAATATTTAACTAGGCGATTTGTCAACCAGGTAATAAAAGGTATGCTGCCATTTTTTAATCCAATTAGATTTAATCCAACAAGTCTTGAGCATTTGTTAAGTATACTGGGAACTAATGACAGTCGTCGAAAGTCAGTTTCGTAGAACACAGTGTTTCTACTAATAGAAAACTCCAATGTTATCACTTGAGCACAGAACTGAATCCGGAATATAATAACAAAAACTGGAAAAATATTTTGACTATAGATAAAATAACAAAAACTACAAGTCTACAAACTTTCCAATAGAACAAATAAAACGAAGTAGTACAAGTACTGTACAAGTACGTACATACATACATACACTGAGCATTGTAACTTTTGTCTAAAAGATTAAATAAAGATTAAACTTTCAGTTGATTCTATATTTTAGTAGATGCATACCTATAGTTTTTCATACCGAAATGAATTTCTATTTGCCGAGATGAGATATTTGTACAAAAAAACTAGAAATTTATTTGTCTGATAATCATGTTGTGTTTTGTGCTCGTACGACGAGAGGATATGTGCTCCAAAACTTAATTAAAAGTTTGAACAATCCAAGATATTTACATCGACATTCATATTTATTTTGTCGGTCTACAGATTTGCACTGGTTGTTGGTAATTCGTTTTAGGAACGTATTCGATTGTATATACAACAGGAAATGATTTGTGGTTATGGCTCGAAGATTTAAAAGCTCGTTATCACAAAATTTAGAACTCGTTTCACTTCCTGTATTTTGGTACGTTCTCATGTTGATATTATCCACATAAAGGTAAACTGTTAGAAACTTGGAACGCATATATTCTTGTCCACCTGATTTGAATCACACGTGTTACAGTTGTAGATTAATTGGTCTTTGTTTATATACGAACGTACATATAGTGTTTATCAGACCTATACTGTTTCGATATTATGTCATGGGGAGCTACTTAATCTGTTTGGATTGTTGGTCTGACGGTTAGCATCCGTATAAACTTAGAGTGTTAAGAATGTCAACAAAACCAAAAAAAACGGATGCCGCCAACATATTGGATGCAACAAAAAATTTGATTGCCTAAATGTGGAGTCCGTCTCATGTTTTTCCAAGTCCATCGAGCAAACTCTCGGAACAGTGAAAATACCAAAACTACTGGTTTGATGAGCAGTGGCATCTTACTGTTGAGCAACAAAATAGAATGAATCGCAAACTCGCTTGCCTTAAGACCTCGGTCACCTGCTAGGACCAGGATTGAAGTCTCTGTGTCCACGTCGATGCAATACTCAATACATGGTTTTCTGATCCACGTAATATTCCACATATATGTCAGAAGAAAAAATATCGGGACAGTACTTCTCTTGCTGAACACCTGAACTAATTTCAAACATTCTGTTTTGAATTCCTCAATCGCATAAACTCTTTTAATTGATCGAGTATGCAAGTAAATATCGCGACATGCTTCAAAGTGCTTGGAAAGAATTGTCCATACTGTAATGAATATGCGTATTAATCAATACAGCAAACGTCTTACGAAACTGTGGCGTTCAGGGTAATTGAATTAATCTGCAAATACAATTATCATCATACCACAATCAACTGCGGCACGACTGAACGTGCATAAACAAATCGCACAGTACGAACATCAAGTCCAATAAAATATGCCTGAACAGATGCATTTGATTGTTTCGATCACACAGTCATTCAATGATGTCAGCATCAGATTGAAATCGGCAATAGCAAATTGCAACATGCAAACAGCAGTGCAAGGACTTTAAACACGCGATCACACATGAAACATGAAACACACAAAAAAGGGTAGCATGAAAAAATTATTGACATTCGTGAGCGAGCTAAGAGGGGAGATGGTATACTCAAGACATCGAACAGTTAAAAACAAGGACGAAGAGAGCAAGAAATATACGACCAGTTTTTGATATTGGAGGAAACAATCATATGGTCCAACGAATCCGACGAATAGTCCGATCTTGGACCCAGAGCTAAAACTCTGAACTCGTTATTCAGAAAAATGAGCGTAGCAGAGAGCCTGCTGTGGAAATGACACTTCCAATGTCAAGCTGCCAAGAATAAACATTCCTATGTTCACGGGGGAATAGAAACAATGGCAAACATTTTCCGACTTATTTTGATCAACAATGCACGAAAAGGAATATTTAACATCATCACAAAAATGTCAATACCTGAAAAGCTACCTTAGAGGAGATGCAGAGCAATTTTTTCGGAACACAAATATAACGGAAGCTTATTACAATGAGGTTTTGCAAAAGCTCATCAAACGGTATATGATAAAAAGCGTCATACCATCACAGCGCACATTGAGACATTTCCGAAGCTGCCAGCAATCACAAATCCAACAGTAGCAAACATTCAATCGGACCTCGATACGTCGGACGAAGCATTTGCTGTCTAGGTACAAATGCGGAACAGTGCGTCCCATGACTTATTTAAATCCTTCTAAAGAAACTGGATGCAGAAACGCAAACGTTGTGGTCGCAGCAAAATACAAAAAACAAAGATTTTCTAACATTAGCAGCTCTAATTAGCAAAGCCTGCTAAATCCATTGCATTTGATACGACAACAATTGGCAGTGCCCTCTTTCTTGACCTGCAGCATCGATCATAAGCTTTTAGGCTGTGAAGATGTTATCGATGAATAGATATAAAAATTTTCAGCATAAGCCATCATACTTTGCTACACGGAGAAAACATCAAACCTCGCTCAGCAAGGGTAGAACCTGGTTAAACATATAAAGAAGCAGCCAGTCAACCAAAAACAGCCAACACCTCAGAAATTTCCCAGGTCCAACGGCATCGCAAGTCATATTGCCCACAGCGATCGTATGGCTAAAAGGCAGCGCTATTAGAATCATCGTACGCATCATTCAGAATTGGAATTGAAGCATGTCGTTCTACAAATAGCATCATTAATTCCATTGATTGATTTCGATCCGTTTAGTGCAGAAAAAGAGAAATGATGCTCGCTGACCTTAAGTTTAATATTAGGGGATCAGTGGATGTGTTACTTGGCACTGGAGTATATTATGCCGTAATGAGGGGCCAAAAACTTCAACTATGTAATCGATTAATAGCGGGGGAAACATCTCTGGGGTGGGTTAGCTAGAAGTTTCGTTGATCCGCAGCAATACTCGGCAGCTTGCTTCAATGTACTGATCGATCTTGAGATGCGAGGAGTTATTTTGCACAACAACAAAGAGAAACACAGACGAGAAAAACATCATTCGCTTACCATTCTCCGATTCTACGGATACGATTGGTTCATCATTACACCTAGCAGAATGCCGATTAAGAGCTATGGAACGGAAATTTGATCGAGATAGCAAGTTCAGACATACAAACATTAATTTTGTGAGTGAATGCGATAATTGAGTCATATGGAGGAGAAACCTTAAGAGGCCGATTTTTTCAGCAACAGTATTATCTCCCATGCCATGGGGTCATTAAAAGCTCCAGCACGACGAGGAAATTACATGTCGTCGTTGACGCCTCAGCAAAGTCAAATACTGGGAAATTGTTAAACAATATCCTGGGTGTCAGTCCAAGCGTATAAATTGGACATAATCTAACGGTTTCGCCAGCATCAATATGTTATGATTGGCGACATCGAAAAATGTACCGCCAGGTGTTAGTCGATGCCGAAAATGCAAGAATGCAAACATTATTTGGCGAAGTGGTAAAAAGCAACAATTAGACATTCTTGATTAAAGACTAATGAACGGAACAGCATCCGCAGCCTTTCTGTACACGTGGTGACATTTCAATCGAGCGTGACATTTACGTGGATCACTAAAAAGCAATTTTGAGAAAATTCTTCAATCCGCCGGCGGTTTCAATATGAGGAAATAGTCTACAAATAATGAAGAAATTCGGCGGTCCATTTGTGAGGGATATGAGAAAGCAAGCACTTTAAACAGAGTTTTCATGTATGGATGTGAGAGTCGGATCTTGACGGATGAGTACGAAAGATGACTTCTTAGATTCGATATAGAGCTCATGCGTGTGATATTCGGCCCAGGATCAGGAATTAAATGCGAATTTCGGATAGTGTGCATGAAATCAAAGGACTGCGTGCTGATCCAAACCGAATGATACAGCAATCTTTGAACCTTTCTTTGAAGGGAGAGCCAAAAATGGCCTGTAAAAGACGTCAAAAGATAAGTTGCATTTTAAGTATTTTGACAAAAAACGGATTTATATCTCTGGTATAAAAATTTCTTAAATTATTCAAAATTATTATATCATGTCGGCAAATCCTGTAAACCATCAATTAAATTCCTAACAACGTTTCCGGATTTTAACCAATTTTATATCGATTAAATTTTAAATTAGAAAATATTAAACCAAAAATTTCCAATTAGTTTGTGTATAATATGCATCCATCTGCCAATGCGAACAGAGATGTACGTCGTCTATATATATGTTTGTACATAAAATAAGCATAAACTGTATTTGACTGAAAATCAATATAATTTTTATATCATCAATCAACATAAGAACATGACATAAAAATTAAATATTTCAGTGATAATGAATGATAGAGAAATGAGTTTTCGTCGGTTTTGTGGTATATGATTGGCACACCATACACACTCAGTGTGCAATAAAAATTATACCAATTATTTGTGTTTGTATATAGCAAGAGTCAAATGTTGGCCCCACGTTGGGCGCCAAAATCATATTAATAATGCAATTCGGTATGTATAATAATATTAATTGTAATAATCAATCATATTAAACCGAAAATCCCTTCTAACAATTATATATATATAAATATGATAAGTAATTGAGCTTTTTTTTAAATTTTAATATTGTTAGAGCTTTTACAACAACAATACAAAATTTTAATATATAGAACGCTTATGCGCTATAAAACCAAAAAATATATAATATAAATCTATTTCAGAGTGTATAGCGAGAAAAGCGATTTTCCCAATTTTTTTTTTTAACGGATTAACATTTCAAAACCATAAAAAGTTCGATAAATAATAAACAAATGAAAAAAGCTGCATCGCTAAATACCTACATAAAACTGAAAACTGATTTTTTCTTTTTTGTTTTTTTTTTTGTAACTTTAAATTTCGAAATACATAAAAAGTATAAAAAATTATCCAATCCCGAATGGGAAAATGAAAATTTTATTAATATTGGTTGCTCCCGCACTCAGCTCGGTGTATTCGATGTCCTGGAAATTTTATGAGTTATAAAAATTAAAATTATCTCAATACATACACATATACATATATTTATAACTGAGATGCGATGCTGTTAAATATTTTCCAAGGAGGGGGTTGGATCGGTAGTGTATGTATATTGGAAAGTGATTTGAGGGTTATAGCACTCACAGCACCCGCAATATATAATTTATACATATAAAAAAAATGAAAAGCTTTAGAAAGCGTGGCTTAAAGGCATTTTGAATTATTATGTATAAGATTTTGGGATGGGAATTGGATTTAAAAAATTTTCTTTTCGTTCGGGAAATTACTGTAATCAACGTTATATAAAATTACGTTGGCGTGGTTTATATATTGTTGTTTGCGGTGTTACAATAAAGTAAAAACAAGCTAAACAATAAAGTCACTTATAATGTCGTGCACTTTTGTTGAAGTGGGACTTAATTGTTAAACGAACCGTTCAATATTGAATCTTGTTAGGAGTGAGAGATGCTGAGATTATATATAAAGCGTGAAGCTTTAGGACTAAATGTCCAACATTATAGAAGAATGCATGACCATCAGGATGTGCCATGGCAATTCGTGAATCCCAAGGTCAAACATTCAATGACGTTGTTTATGAATATCAACGTACTCATTAGACCATTACTATATGTTGCTCTATCACGAGTGACCAGTAGTGCCATAAGATGCCTACAATATTTGGTAAACATGCGTTTTATACTCACTACAATATCACACTGGATTCCTCAGTGATGATGATGAAGAAACTTAACAAATAGGTAACATTGATGAATCAGTGAAGGTTTTCTCATCGAGGAGAGTCTCACAGCTCAGCAACGTACTATTCTGTGGAACAACGAAAAATAATAAAGAATCGTCCAGGTTCGAATGCAATATTCCTCGTAGTTTTTTATTTGATGAACACGCGGAAGAATTGCCATTTCCAACTATTTATTTGGGTCAATTTGGAATATAGCTTCCAGTAAGTTTGTTGTAAATCACTGTAAACATTATGAGACTGTTTCGAGACTATTTTACTGTGGCATTTAAGCATATTGGTCCTAATACCACTATTACAAGATAACAAATCCAATTGGAAGAGTATACATTAACAACCAAATTCAATTTGTATTGGGCACAAAGAAAAAGAGATCTTTTCGTGATGATTCGACAGAAAGGCGGTTTGAAAAATCAAATTGAGCGGTTGTATCGCAGATAGAAGCATGTCTCAATTCATGGCCACTTACGTCAGTTTCGTCTGATCCAAATGCGTTGATATTAACACCGGCACATTTCTTAGTTGGTGATTCACTACTTAACATCCCAGAATCGAATATGCTGAATGAAAACGTTCCTATCAATCATCGGTGGAGATTATTCCAAAAAATGGTCCAAGGTTTTTAGAAACGCTGGTCAAAGGACTACCTAACCGAACTACAACAAAGAACTAAATAGACCAGCAAACAACCAATGGTTAAAGTAGACGACATCATTTTAATAAAAGACAGTAACTTACCACCAACAAATTGGCCCTTGGGAAGGATCATCGATCTACATCCTGGCAGCGATGGTTTGACTAGGGTGGTCACAGAAAAAAGGAGTCAATGTTTCCATATTCAAAATACCCATTACCAAAGTAAGTGTCCTCCCTCTCGACACCGAGAAGTTGCAAAATAAGCCAGTGAATGAGTCTCGTACCAAAAGGGTTCCTACAGCCATCAATCTCATAGTTCTACCATTACTTCTACTAAGCTTAGTGGCGATCACTACACTGCCTAGTCCAGTATCCTCGACCAAACAACTGATGTACAACATCACCACTTTAAGTCATCAACCTGGACTGTATCTGGAAAATTTAGGAAATCTCCGATTTACCAATCAGCAGTGGAAAATAGTAGTTTACTTCAACCTCACATCCTACTATTCAGATTTGATGTCATACAGAAATCTGGCGAGAAACATGGATCAAATTTGCATGGAAACAGCTGAAGAAAATCATCAGATATGCTCTGCAATCAACACTCAGCTCATGCATATTCTAACTGAACTCGAGGACAAGAACGCAATACTTCACTACAGAGAAAAGAGAAGGAAACGTGGGGTCCTAAATATCGTGGGCAATTTGGCAAGTGACCTATTTGGAGTTTTGGATGACCGGGATGCGAAGCACTATGAAGAAGAAATACAAAAGGTTAAACTAAATCAACAATACCTTTTAATGCTAGCCAAGAACCAAACCTATATTGCTGACGCAACTCTAAACATCTTAAAACGAACCGATGAAGCCAACAGACGTCATTGGCAAGATATTACACGACAAATAGGTTCTGTATTAGGTGACATCAACAATATTCAAAAATTGACGTCTTTAACCTTTCATGCACTACTTCTCATGCTCGACTTCAAAGACATTCAACAAAAACTAATTGAGGTCCTTTTAAATTCAAACAACAAAGCAGTGAGCACTTCAATCTTACCACCAAATCAACTTAGCAAGGCACTTCAAGATATTAAACATCATATGCCTCCGGACGTTCTGCTGCCCTCCCAAAACGAAAACTATGAATTATTGAGCCTGTATCAAATTATGTCATGCAGAGGAAAACTAAGTGGTCAATATTTAATTTTTGAATTAAAAGTTCCATTGATGGACGCGGCTAACTATCAAGTATTTAAACCTATACCTCTTCCTACAATCGAAGGCGTCTTCATTCAGGCATCGATGGATTATTTGGTTACGTCCATACATCGTGATGAATATTACATGATGTCAAAGGACGAGTTTAGCCATTGCAAACATAGCAACAACGAATATATTTGTATGTCGCTACACCGCATTCATTCCATATACAACAACAATTCTATATGCGAACTAGACTGCCACATTGTAAACAAGATGTCGCAAAATCCAAAAGATACATGGATAAAGTTGAGAAATAATAAGTGGATTTTCTCAATTGGTCAAGAGCGGCAGGCTACTATAGCCTGTTATGGAGACTTCGTAGCAGTACAATTACCACGCAATGGAATAATTTCTCTAAAAGGAGGATGCACTTTAAAAGAAGGGTTAATCTTTCTAAAAACTTATAAAATCTACAAGGAAACCGTTATTGACTCGTCGTATCTACCGAAAGTCAACCTATCGATGAAATGGATGGAAAGGCGTACAAACAACTCAATTAAATTGGAAAATTCAACTTTAGTGGATGACATAACGGAGCTGCACAAGCGAATACAACAGTTACGAGAAGAGCAGCTCCCAGTGTCACACCACGACATTCATCATTATTCTCTTCTCTATGCAATTATTGCCTTTAGCATAATCACCTTTATCATCTACAAATGTCGAGCCAAGAGAAGACCTCCGCCGAACGAGGCCTATAAGTTAGAAAGCACAGCCCCGGAGAATGTTGATACTCAACAACGTAAATAATTTCAATTTTAGTAATTTTGCTTCTTCTTCATATATGGTGTGTGCACATTATACACCTCACGTGTAACATAATGACTTGTAAGCAAAATTACTGTATGTATACATACATTACATACATATATTAATCATAAGATATGTATACACTTTTAATTATAAATTATGCTTAAGTAAATAAATTTATTGAATAAATATCAAAGAAAACTTAATAAACAGTTAGTTGTAAATCAAAAACCATTTCATATATTTGTGAGCCCTCACCAGTGGTAAGTCACAAATATATAATATATCACAACGACTCAAACACGATTCTGATATTGAAGATGTTATATCAAAGAATTATTGAACTAGTCAGATCTCAGCTTTCAATAGATCTACATTTTATTAAAAGCTGAGATCTTACGAGTTCTATAATGACGGAAAGAAGTCTGGTCAGTATAGTAGTACAGTTCCCAGGAAGACTATAATGAACATATTAGTGATGGAGCTTTAACAAAACAACCTGTCAAACAATGTCAAAAATTCATCTCAGAATGATAATAAGCTATTACATCCACTGTCATATAGAGTCGACCCCAGTTCACAAATGTAAACTATCTTTATTATGGGTGGATTTGTCGAAAAATTTGTAGTACGACTGCTAAAATTTCTTTGGAACGACTAGTAATGGGGCATTACTTCGAACAGGAACTTCGAACGAACATTATTGACCTAGTATACAGTAAATACTGTTCGAAATTTGCCTTCGAGATTGTCTCAGTATTAGAACGAATTCTACTATGTGCCGATATATCCATCTTTAGGAATTCTAGGATAAATTTCATCATATTATGGCTGACTATTTAACTACTGAGGTTCACCGAATACTCTCGGACACAACGTTGGAAGAGTGAAACTATCGAAAGATGAAGAATAAAAAACATTACAGAATAAAGACTCATGGCAAATTCAAAAGGGGGGTTTTGAGCGGAGTTTGCTTGTTTGTGAACAGTCACTGAAAGGCAAAATTTCAAAATATTTTTGCATCGCATTACGGAACTTGAGTTCATGTCTTCAAGATCATGCACTGTTATCAGTGGAACTCCGCACGGTGTAAAATTTGACGGGTAAACCATCTTAAATAACAGGAGATTATAATTTGTTTGAGTAGATAGCATTGAAAGACCAACGGTCATATTTTATATGCGATACTGGTAAAACCAGACTTGAAAATGTTGAAATGGGAATTTTTACTCCACCCACCGTATTTTTCAGACGTCATTTCCTCTAGCTGGCCAGGTTTTCCAAAGCCTATAAACCTATTTGTACAGAGGACCAATATAAAATTATAAGGGACTTAGTTCTTCAATAATCCGGACAAAAACGCAGAAGAGTCCGGATACGAACATCATAGTAAACAACGCTTTCCGTTAGAAATCGTAAGTAACCAGAGTTAAACGTGCTAAACGATAACAAGTCACAAACCATTGTTACAAAGTAATCGTATGTTTAATCAACAGTGGCATACTTTACTCTTTCTATTTATTTTTGGTTCTGCAGATAAATTCATAAATTTGATAACAGAGCCCTGTGTGTAAAAATTCGAGAAAAATGTGTCCATTCACAGATGTCAGTTGAAATCGATAAAAAGATGGAAAAAATCTTCAACAATAGCGCCAGGAAACGTGTTTTGCCCGAAATTGATAGCTCATTACGACCTTTGATCTGGAAACCGAATTTATAACTCACTGTTGGAGTCCTGAAAGTATGATCTGACTTATCTTAACAACAGAAATATATACTTCACAAGCCAGCATTATGTCAACTATACCACCAAGCAAGAAGCTCCAATGCATTAAAAACATTTACTTGTGTAGAGAATTGTGAAGCTTTAAGCACATATCATTTTCAAAAACAAAAGGAGTCGTCATTCTAACTAGTTATAGCCATCAATTGAAAGCACGATGTATATGCCTTAGTAAAAGACACTTTGAGATAGTTATATACCCATCTTTGGGAAAACTTAGATAAGTTTCAGCATATGGATGACTCTTTGTATCTGGCCTGACAAAAAAACTTTCAAAGCTCATGTGTCCTTATCAGCTATACTTATATATAATAACCATTGTTTTGAGTTGGCTCAGGAAATTTACGTCTGAAATTCGCGAAATACGATTGATAATTTAGAGTATTTGTCTCAGAGTATTTGTCACCCTTCAGTGCTTGATTAAAGGTTGTTTAATAAAAGACTTTAATATTCTTGATAGAAAACATAACAGAGTCGGGATACGACCACAGTAGTAAACAACACTTTATAGTTTTTCATGTAAGAGATTATAAGTAACCAGATTTAAACGTACTAAACGATAACAAGTCAGCAATCCATCGGTACAAAGTAGAAGTAAGTTTAATCAATAGTGACGTACTTCACTCTTTCGACAAATTTTTGGTTAGACAGAAAAAGTCAAAAATTTGATTAGAGACAAAGTAGAGATTTGTATGTAAATATGGGAGAAAAATGTGTCCAAATCGATAAAAGGATTGAAATACTACTCAACTAGCGTCAGGTAAAACGTATTTTAATCGCCCGATTACCCACGTAAAGTGGACCAGGATTTTTCGATTAAACAGGACTACAAAATCATTAGCACTATATGAAGTTATAGCACTGGTCTTGTAGGTTCTGATAATGAAACTAAGATAGCTGTGAACGTGACAGCTGATGGGAGTTAAACTGCAACTCCGATGTGGTATTGATTGACAGTTAGAGCGCTGAATCAATCAGCCGTTAAGAAGCAGTTTAGTCTTTTGAAATGGCATTTTGTTGTTTTCTGTAATTGTTGGTTCACTACCTAGACCGGTTTCATTCTGGTTACGTCATTGATTGGTTGTCAGATCGAAAAGATCAAATCCATCTCATCTTGCCATATGCGACCGGACTTGATATATGTTGCATTGTGTTTGTATTATGTTAACGTTGTATTAGCTGTTGTTGTAGTCTTGCTGTTATATTTTTGTGATGATTATTTTGTATCTTTTTTTGGACTTTGCTGTGAACGCCACAGTCTAATCTAGATCAGCAAATAGATCGCATCAGCGACAGAAATAAATATATTCTTCCAAGCAAAAAGCTCCAAAGTATATGAAACAAATTTATTAATAAATAGAATTGTGAAGCTTGAAGCACACATCATTTTCAAACACAAAAGAAATCGTCATTCCAAATCGTTTCAAATCAACCAACAATTGAAACCACAATGTATTCCTTTGTGACCCATGTATATGTATACGTAACCAAATAGTAAATTAACTGTCGAAATGAGAATCTGTTTTCAACAGCTTTCCAATACTTAGTTATTACAATATATTTTCCATTTATAATATTTGCTATATATTCAATAATATAGCAACAAAGTACAAAGCTACTCGCCAGCACACCATGTACATACATAAACAGGAAAATATTTTATTTCAAATTCAATCACAAACCATATTTAATTGTCCATTAAATTTTCTATTTTTTCGCTATAGTTTTCATCTTCTTCTTAAATAATATTATTTTCAAACTTGATTACAACATCTTTCAATTGACTAAACCAAAAACATAATAATAAAATGTATGTATACGGAAAATGAAACGAAAAAAGCTCTAATATACATTGTGGCATAAAGTATAAGAGACGACCAAACACCAACACAAAACGGAATTCACTTATATATATATATATATATTCCCATTACCTACGCCCTATGTATATATATATGGTATACAAACACACAGTAGCGTAACGCTTTGATGATTCATAATTTTGGTTTCATTGGTGTGCGTTTGGTTATTTTTATGATACGAATTATTGTATTTCATGCATCGTTTGCTTCATTTTATTTATAATTTTCAATTTTATTACTGTTATTTAATTTTTCTGGTATTTCCACTGTAATTTTGTTTTCTTCTGTTTTCCTTATCGTATATATACGAGTATATACCGAAGAGGAAACCCATAAGACTATAATAAAACAAAAGGTTCATTTTCGTCGAAATTATGTTTTTGTTCATTTGAATGATGTTGACTCGATTTTCCGGTTTCCTTATACTTTCTGTGTGTGAGTGTATGTGTGTGGAAAACTTTAGACTAAATGAAAAATTAAAAGCTCGCCTTTCATACTTTATTCTATACGCAATATACATGTATACACTCCGGACCAAATAAATCGACGCAATTTTCCATGCACATAAAGCTTCATATATTTTTATTTTGACAGTTTCTTTTGACAGCTTAGTATTTTATCTGTACAACGACATCTTTTTCATTGAAATCTATACAGTTATTTTCAAATTAAAGCAACCGTAGCAAAATCTGATGTTTTTGTGAAAACAATTGACTCTTCCAGTTTTATTCGTTGTTTCTTCAAAATCATTGATACTAGTCCAAAAAAAACCGCGTAAGTGTAATTACAAGAACGGAATGAACAAATAATCGATCGTCAGCCAAGCATGAACCAATCATTCTAAATTGACTGCAACACCACCATCACACTAGCGGCGATGTGTGGCAAGCTAATTTTGAGATGAAGCAGTTAGTCAATGGACAGAACGCCACTGTCGTATTTAATGACTCCATGTTAAGGAGGCCTCTAGGCGAGCGATTCTCACAATGCTGGTTTGATGAAACGGACTCGTACTGTGGCAGGTCATTCATGGTGTGAACTGGTATATCGCTTGAGACTAACAATATATCGAGAACATTCTCTTGGATCATGAAGCGACGCACGCAGGATTAATAGGACAAGATTTCTTATTGATGGATGACAAAGCCCTCTACCGCCCAGGTGGCGTAGTAGTTTGAGCGGCGAAAGTTGGAGGGGGAGGTACCGGATTTGAACTTCGATAGAGGCAGAATGCAAAAGGGATTTGTCACCATGAGATTACGATCTGTGGTGTGAATGAACTGATGGGCCGACCCATCTTCTATGTCAGCACTATAGGCTGGCATGGAGCTATGCAATGTACAGATGGTTAGGAAAATCGGACCTATAGTCGCACGTCGTCGAATTGGCTGTAATGGCGTATAAGTAAGGGCGTAAATAAGCGAACCGCGAACAAGGAGAGGGTGCCTTGAGCCCCAAAACAGATTAGAGGTAAAAAAAATTGAAAAAAAAAGGAAAATGCTCTGTCTCACACAGCGCGAATCACACGTACCTAACGTTATGGACTCGAGATGATGAAGTAGCTGGGATGAACTTAAGCGGAGGGCCCGAGTTAGAAATTCGGTAATACCTAACATCAGGTGTTCTGCTGGACCATTTCAAACAGTCACCTTCAGCAATGCAAATCAGAAAGATCGGAGGAATGAAAAGGGCAGCTTGGAGAACCACTAATCCGCGCCTATATAAGAAGAGCTGTCCTTTAAGTTAGCTTAAAACTAATTGTATACTATGGTGAACCAGAAAACTGGCCAGACAGAAAAACTTCTCAATAAAGTTAGAAAAACCGATATAATGGAAGATTGGGCCTTCTACAAATGTTCACAAAGATTGTAAAGAAATGTTTACGAAGTGAACCTTACAGCAATCCTTACATCCCGATGGTTGGAAAACCTGTCTTCTCTTCTACTTAAATGTTAAGAGCGATTGGTTGATTCACAGGTAGAAAATTCTATACATTTGAAATGACGCACACATGCCAGAAAGGTAAATGTGTTGAAACATTACTCCATGAAGTGATTGGATGGATTGAAAAGTCTCTATAGACAGTATGAAATCTGCATTGGAAACAAATCTGGACATCGAAGGTAAATTTTGGAATCGGCCGAAGGTGATTTTCTCAGGATAAAGTTCTCAGAATATTCTCGGAATGAAATCAGCATTTAACAAAGTTGAAGCTTGGTTTAATGATCAGAGTCTACCAGTCTACCGTAGGAAACAGGGATAGTTATTTTCACAAGACGCATATTTCTGAGAAATTTTATTCTGCCAAAAATTAGGACTCACGCCATCCCGTTTTCTTCAGAAGATGAATATTTGAGGATCTGGTTAGATTACAGGGTTACGAAAAATGCCGAACATATAGGAGTTGAAACGCAAACTGTCGTCATTTGGTAGATAATGGGGCTTGCTCTAGACGCGTGTACGGGCTATTCGTTTCGGTTATGAGACCTTTAATCTCGTTTGCCGAACTTATTTGGTAGACATGAATATTTAGTGAGGTTGGAGGAAAAGAATTGTTTGTCTGCGGGTACTGTGCGAGCTATGCACATCACTCTCTATATAGCGTTTGAGATGGAAGTGGGTCTCCTGCGATTTTTCGGTGAAAATAATTGGCGTGCTCCCAAACAATTGGCTCTACTATAGTTTCATTCGTTGTTTTCTTCAAGACCATGGATTCTATTCCATTAAAAACCGCACAAGTTGTTGCTTTGTTGCAAAAAGAACGCAATCAACGAGAAGTCACTTGTCAGCTTAACATGAGCTACTCTGCTTAATCACGACTAACAAGAATGTTTCAAGAGAGCGATTTTCACAGTATACCCATAGCGCAGAGGCTAAAATATCGCTTGATGGAGAAACCGAGAACTGTTTCGTACCTTTCGTTCGATATGTCGAGAAAATTATCTTGGATCATGAAGTACCTCATACGCAGAATTTTTATATTGATGCATGACAGCTCGAACCACACAGAAGTTCATGGATAAGGTTGAACTCGAGACGAATGAAGTCGATTAAGCATTAAATGGGTTTGAGACACAAATCCGGAAGTATCAAATATCAAGTACGCTCTCGAATGAATGAAAACACTGAATGGAAACTCTATAGATTCCAACCAGACTTTTGTTACTTCAGCAATGAAAATCAGAAAGTTCTGAGGAATGGAAACAGACCAGCTTCAAGAAGCACTAATTATCGCATATATGAAAAGCTATCCTCTCAGTACGCTTAAAAGAACTGGGATACCATAGTGAATCAGAGAATTGGACTGCGGAAGATTGAGACTCGTACAAATTTTCACAAAGAGAGTACAAGTTACGGCGATCGTTAAGCTAAAGAGAGTTCTCTGTTAAGATTACTGTCGGAACTCTAGATAAACCTGATGGATTTTCAGTTCAAATCAGGAACACCTAGAGGTCTAACAGAAATTCATTTCCCAGAAATTCAAAGTTCTAATATAGAAGATGGAAATCAACCTCCTACCCTAGATACCAAGTTTCAGAGATTGGGACTTGGTGGTACAGGTATGGTGACAAAAAAATTGACTCGTATGAATCGTCGGTTCTTTGTTGAAACTTAAAACACCACGCCCAGACGATATATTTCCGGAGACTCGGGAGGGCTACCGAAAGGACTGGAAATCATCGTTAACCATCTTGCACATATCTTCAGAGTTAGTTCGGCCCTGAAATTTATGCCAAGATCATGGAGAAAAGTCAGGGTAGTGCTTATCGAATGAGGTCAGACTTCACTGGAAATGAATGATTTGGATCACTATTTGTATTTGACGATCATGTGAGGACCTTAAAGATCAAACAGATTTCGGGACTGTGAGTGTAATTCTGGGAGGGAGTGTCATAATAGGCCAATCGACTCTGAGTGACAGGGAAAAAACTATCAGGTTTTTGACCGCTGACGGTGTGAGTCGAGTTAGTTGCTCGCGAGTGTATAATATGAATTATGAATAATTATTTGGGGATATAGACACCCAGATTCAATAAGGATTTTTTTTATATCCAAATGAAGTTAGTTTCTTTATATGTAATTGAGCTGGAAATATCCATTTTCAAAATTGGTTGGAATTGTGTTAAAGTTAGGGCTTTAATGCCACTATATACGAGTAAACCCAAATTTTCACCAATACTTTCGCCAATATTTACACATAATAAATCGCTGCTTATCCTAATGATCCAATACCATTTCATGTACAGGTTCATACACACACACACTTATAACAAATTCTAAATTACACAAAAAAGGACATTCAAAAATGGTTTTTTGATAAGCCTCAGTTCAAAGAATATAATCATATCACATTTAAATTGAAAATCAATTTTGTGATGTATTTAGGTTGAAGGAAATCGTCTTGCTATATACGAGTATATGTTTCGAATCGAATAACCATCCTCAACCATTTTAATTTATTTATTTACCAAAAAAAAAAAAAATCCAAAAATGAGCGAAAGGGAAAACGATTTTTTCTTGTATTTTCGGGAGGATAATAGTTATTCACTAAGGTTACATTTTGACCTTCAACATGATTTTTGTGGGTTATGTATTCGTATATCGTTTCTTTAAAATCCTGATCAATACATTTTTCAAGTCGTTACATATATTAGGAGTATAAAGGAGGATACCATTTACTGGACGTGAATGTCCCATTAAAACTATTGGGTTTAAAATGTTTATTTAGTTGGATAATTCAAAATGAGTTAGTTTGACAAGTGTTGTAGTGGTCTTCTATACCGTATTTCAACCAGTAGTTGTTGGAAGACGTCTGTTTAGATCGTATGGCAAAGTATGAGATTCGGTCGACAGTGCATAACTATTCGCGATGTTAAATGTGTCAACTGCCATGTCAGATTAAGATGGCTATTTAGAGACTTACTGAAGCTAAGAGGAAACAGTTCGTAATTACTAATGATATGTAACAACATAAAGGTCCATACTAAACTGTATTTTGAGAGTTGACGGAATCCAGAGTGGTTCTTGGCCTTAAGCACATGTGACGTCATAGAATCAAGGCTAGACAATTTCATTAGCAATTCGATAATCAGGAAGCGTCAACCATATAACTGAGGTCTCTGTTAATACCTGTACTTATACTCCCACAGAAAGGCAGACTTTAGAAAAGAATTTACTTTGGCATTGGTGCATTTTTGCATCAAAAAATCTTCATGCATCAGAAACTCTTCAACAAAACGAAAGTATCTTACTTCTGAAAAAGAGTTCGGTTCGTCATCGAAAAGTTGAGTCAAATGAAGCGAAATTTTTTGTGGTGATATCTTCATTCCGAAAGTTGAAGGATCCTGCATCACGATTGGCTTCATGAGCTTGCAACAATATGAGTCGACATTTCCGATGTGTTGTCTAGTGGAGTAGAGATGATTGTTGAAAATGCAGACGAAGTACACGACGATCTTGTGTACAACGAGATTGTACATAATATTAAGGCTGATCCAGAAAAGTAGAAATAATCAACATACATCCATAATATCCAATGGTTGCTTTTAGTATAAGTTATAACTGGATGTGCTTTGTCTTGGCTAGAAAGCGGATTTTGTGTGCAGGCCACGATAGTTCACTTGTTGCTCATTTGAGTTTCTTCAAAACGTTTAGGTGCATTCAGTCTACATATTTTTAACGCGACAGAACATACCCAAATATGAGGCTAAACAAGGAGATGTCGTATGTCCTCGTGAGTTAACCCAAAGATTCGGCCAAACTGTTCCAGACTATTGACTTCATACCTCGTTCAAAAGTTTAAACGGTATTCAAAAAGTTCCTTGCTTATCACCTGAGAAAATTTGTCTTAACAACGTAGGCAATATATACCTGTTTTATGAGGCAATTTCCCATCAAAAGCGAGCGAGTAGCCAGAACATATACATTCACACAAGGCGATCAGATTATGCTACAATGAGACAAGCTGGTATAGTGAGACACGTGGCATCAAAATCAACAGCGCTCGTATGTGTAAACTTGTGTATATCCTACTTTTGATGTCACCTCTCGGTCGACAGCGCATAAATCATGCGTTTTAGAAAGACACATGCATATTGGACTTGTCGCCGAGCTAGCGTAGGTCGAGTGGGTATATAGGCAGCTTATTTTCAAAACTGGTTTCTTTATACCGAGGGGTTGTTAATTTAATACTTGTTTGATTCGCATCTGTCTATACTGGGCAACTGATGCCATTGAAAACTGAGTCAAGAATGTATAAGCTTATTGAGGTGGCTCTCTAAAGTACTTTCAGCTATCCACCATTTGGATAGCTGAAGCATTTTGCTCATTAAATGAAATGCTACTTTTCACTTACCCTGGGCTGACCGCTCAGGTTGTTACCGGGTTCGAATCTCGATAGGGGCTGGATGCGAAAAGTGTATTTCACCATCGATCGTTTGGGCGGTATGATCGGTGGTGTGGATGAACTTGTTGTTAGAACGATGAAGTTGAGGTTAGAATCCGTGCGTGCTGTACCATCTTTCATGTCAGTACTATAAGCTGGCATGGAGCTATGCAATGTGCAGATGGCTTCTTCGTAAATCGCCGAAACGTTAAGTAATATAGTGGGAAGTGACAATGGGCCAATATAGCCTGAGTGAAAGATAAATCTAGAACAAACAAAAAGCTTCTAGCTAAAGCCACTGCATCCACATATTAGAAGTGTTGGTAATAACACATCCCAGTGTATCACTTTCGTTATATTGTGAGAGGAGAGACATTTTCAATTTATGTTTCAGCATAATATAACAGACCTCACCCTCTTAAAACTACTTCAGTGAAAAAAGAGCATTTTATCCATGCAGAATGTCCGTCACATGTCTAGAAACCTCTAGTTCTGAAAACAAAATTTTTTCTGTTCCTGATCCAGTGGTATTTGCTTCACTCCTCGTTTATAGTCCTTTTAATCATGAGGTCGTTCTGTCAGTTGGACTATTACAACTGATTCTTTGGAAGTCAAATCTGCATCTCTGCCAATATGCAGCAACAAATCGCTAATACTTTTCTCTCGTCGATCGGACTCATAGCTAACTTATGATCATGACTTACTAAAGACATCATCCCAATTATAGAGATTGACTAATCGTTGGTTATAACATGCAGTTAACGTGACTGTGGTGGTTTTTGTTGGTTTGAATAGATGCTGTCAACCACTTATACCTCATTCTGAAATCTCTATAATTCAGAACCCGTTGCTTCTTGTTAACAGACATTTTCTGTTGTTGTGGTTCGAGCTCCTCGTCGATTAATAATATACAAAGTAAAAGCTGCAGACAACAGGAGGTTACATTGCGCCCATACAACAGTTGATACAAATCGTCAACATTTTTTAGACAAAACAAATCTAACAACTTTGTATCATATTATTAACGAGAGAGCTTTTAAGCTCAAAATGTGGACACGTTATTTTCAATTTTTGTAAAACGAAACGTTTTCAAATTCAATAATTTTGTTGATAGTAGTAGAAGCTTTGAAATGTAAAATAATATAGATACCCGGAAATTGAAAAAGCAAAGCGCTGTGCTTTCACAGACAGAAACGGCAAAACAAATAACAAATCGACCATATACAGTATATCTCAAATAATTTTTATAGCATCATAAAAACATTAAAACATATAAAAATATCAAATCAACTAAAAAATATACAATTTAATACCTTTTATGTATTGCAGCATCAATGCTGCAAAATGATGATGGCCAAAATAAAAAATATGAAATTATCAGTGATAAATTTCTATATATAAATATTACACACACACAGTGTTTGTTTTATTTTGTACGCGCTCGTGAGCTTTTTTCCTACATTTTGTTGTTATTGTCGTACATGATGATAAGGTTAATGGCCATTTTCATTTCTTTTTGTAATTCGATTTATACAGTTTCATTTTTATAATGATTTACTTAAGATTATATTAAATATAATATCTATGATGTTACTTTTATGTATTTTTATTGCCCGCTTGTCCCGATAAATCATAAAACCATAAATAGAAATTTATTATGTTTTCAATTAACTACAACATGTTCACATTGTATGCTGTATATGTGCAGCACACGTAATGGTAACGATTTTGTATCATTTTGAAATATTACCATACCATATAAGTACTAATTAGGTTAAGTCCAGGCTAGAAGTCCCGAAATTGGCGTGTCATTCTGCTTTTTTCGGGATTCGAACCTGGCCGCTATCACTTCAACTGCCGTATTGTGAATATACGTGTTTTAATACATCCAAGAGATCACCCGAAATGTAGACCGAGGGTTAATCAGGTTTGTTTTTATGTCAACAATCCATCACTTAGGACAATTTCCATTGATGGTGATTTCAAAACGTGTTTGGTGGTCTGGTTTTATGGATACGCCATATTATCCTTGACGATTTATAAATTCAAAGCTGTCAACTTTATCAAGATCATTTATAGTCTCACAATTCATTCGCTTCCGATAAATGGCTCCCTCTTTGATGGGACCGAGTGTTACTCGGTTAGTTTTACGCTCATACAAGTCCAGACTCATATCTAAAAGTCATCACGACCAGACTCACAACTAAAAGTTATAGTGAATATTTTTGTTTCAATAATTGTTCTTCTTGTAGTTCCACTGGTGTTATATCCAAGAAATTGCCAGACATTGAAACTGAGTGTAAATCTGGATTCTTTCTACGTCAACTTTCATCGCGTAGAAGGTGTCCGTCTAGGTTCAATTTCCATTGATGGTGACTCCACGGCGTGTTTGGTGGTCTGGTCTTTTGAACGCTGATGGATACACCATCTTATCGGTGATCGTTTATGATTCCAATGATTTTAATTTTATCAAGATAATTTTTGGTCTCCTAATTAATTCTCATCCGGTAAATACAGGTCCAGACTCATAACCAAAAGTCATCACTGGTCTTATCAACATTTTATTGATATCCATAATTTTACTTAACACGACAGTTGGGGAGACTTAAAGACTTGATATTGACGTACAATGCTCGGTAGACTGTTGTAATCAGCGATGGCAAGTTTTCGGTGACCAACGATCTTCTAAAAAATGGTCCCCGTGTGTCAGCCTTCTCGTGGTGACCATAATTTGGCTTTTGATTCGTTGATTTACTTCATTGAAGGATAGCTTGTTGGGCTGATATTTCCAACGGGAAGAAGATTTTTAGTGAGATGATGCTGAAACTTATATAGCAACAGAAACCGGTCCACTTTTTAAAATCACCAGTAAATGTTGGAACAATTCGTGGTACCTGAGTGTCTATGATTTGATAAGTTGGTTTAATTTTTTCACATTCTCTCATATTGTTTTGGCATTTTCACGATGGCAGTTTCCTGCAGTGTATCAATATTTTTAAAATGTTGTTCCGTGGAATACTTCAATTCTTGCCCTTTATCGTCGGTAGCAAGCATGCTGATCTCCTCGTGTAATACGGTTAGTTGATCCATAAGCGTCTGCATGGCCGCTATAATAATATTGTCATTGACGTATTTGTCTCGGTCCCGACCAGGTTCCCGATATCGTTGAGTTTTCTATAAAGTGTTGTCTTCCTGATGGTTTGTCGCCTTATTGGTTGTAGTTCAGGAATTGTGAGATTTGAATCCGATTTAATGTTTGTGTAGTTGAAATGCGTTTCTATTTTTGAATCACTTTTTTTCTTTCGTTGGTTGTAACTGTAAAAGATGATGATTATTGTAATGGCACCATGTGTGCTTCAAAATATCTGCGAATTGGTGTCGGTGTACTTGACTATCAAATTGAAGTATATTCCTCGCGTAGTTTCACGCGAAATGAGGTAACGATGTGACTCTAATGGTGGAACTGCCTTCAGAATCTTTTCATCGTTTGCCACATATTCAGAGTAGATAGTTTTTAGAGACCATTTTTATTTCCATATATGTTTTTGTTTTACTATAATACTTTCTCCGTCTTTTTTGAAGTTCGTCTGCAGCTGATTTTTCAGCCGCGAGCTTTTACAATATCCAACTTCAATCGTCCCTGTTGTTATTATAGACAACGCCGTCACGCCAGTTTTTCGTTGGCTCAAAGGATCACTGATATAGTCAGCCGTTGTTATTTTGACCAAGGATCCAGCTTTGTTAGATATCGTCTCAGCTAATATTTATTTTAATCAGCGTATAACATATCCTAACGACAGTTCGATGAGATTTTCAACTATTGGGCCGTCTTGCCACACCCAAGATGACATCTCAAAGGCATCCGAAATTTTACATACAATTGGAATTTTACACTTGAACTCATTCATTAGAAGTTTGCACATAGAAGACCACTTTTGAAGGTTCCAAAACCTGATTCTTTCAATTTGGTCGCACACTTGTTGGAAGTTTACGAATAGACTATATATATGTACAGGGATATCCTTTTCGTAGTACTTCTGTAGGACCATCATCAGAGTGACAGTTTGATCAGTCATTGATCTGTTTGGACGAAACCCGTATTGGTAATCACCCAAGGTCGTTTCTATGTATGTTGATAACTTTGTCAACTTTGTTGGCCAGAACCTTATAGCGAGTCTCCAAGAAAGCTATACCGTGGTAGTTGTTGCAGTTTACCCGATCACGTTTTTTATGTAGGGGGCAGATAAGAGCCTTCTCCTAAACTTCCGGGATGTTCTCTTTCGACCAGGTTGTCGCTACAAGCTTAAACGTGACGTAGAATATATGGTCCATATGGACCATATTTGAGCATTTCGTTGCAGATACCATCCTCACCGAGTGTCTTGAAATTTTTCATCCGTGATATCACGGTTCACAGTTGATCATATGTTGGTGGTGCTGGAATTTCATTTTGACGGTAATATCAGATTAACGCAAGAGACGTTGCTGTTCAGTAGGTGGTGCTTCTCTCTATATAGAAGCGAAGAGAAATAATTCCTTTACACTTCAAGGTATCC
The DNA here is from genome assembly GCA_963932295.1 of Tipula lateralis. Classification (NCBI taxonomy): domain Eukaryota; kingdom Metazoa; phylum Arthropoda; class Insecta; order Diptera; family Tipulidae; genus Tipula; species Tipula lateralis. Next base: position 160,675,668 of record OZ010738.1, read on the forward strand.
ATTTGAAACTCTCCTGTTTTGCTGCTAATAGTGCTGCTATATGTGGATGGAATGGTAAGCTATTTCTCGTATGTATCAATATCTATCATTAGGCGTACCTTGGATTTATGAAGGCATCATGAGATTGCCTTAGAGTGGGCATTTCTGTATTATTCATCGCTGTTTTAATTATGTCCAATTATTAATGATCGGAGTCAGAAACATGTGTTGTCTCCAAGATTCCTGATAACCCAGTCACAACAAGGTGGTTCAGGTAAGTTGGTTGATTAAAATTAAAGAAGTCGGTAATTATTCCAGAACTCAATGCCACTAGGACCCACGGTTCAATACACATACACATACAAATGCTTAACGGCTTTCTAACAACTCATACGCTAAAAACATTTATTGTAAGTAGTTGACAGGTGAAATTTTAACTAACGAAATCAAAAGTGGCTCTATGTGTGGTTCTGATGTTGTTGAATCTAGAAACATTTTTGGATAGGAGAATGTCTTCATGCATGCTCAGTGGGTCGTGTATCGATGTTGTTTGATATAGATTGCAAGGAGTTTAGGCCAATGGTTCTACAATATGTACTTCCTACAATTTGAGCGTAAGACACATGAACGTTCACAAACAACAATCTTCCGCACCGTGTAACTCATATCTCTGCAATTTGCCGCTTAATCAATCAGCAATAAGATGGAAGAATTTTAACAACATCAAACACAGAATGGCGAAGAGCTAGGAAAATTTATCTGTAACTACAAGAAAGATAGAGCACCGCGGAAAACCAAGAGCTATTTGAGTACAATGAGTACAATGAGTACCAAGAGTACAATGAGTATGTAGATATCGACGATAAAATCAAAGAATTCCATCCACCACTCAAATCAACAAATCAGTACTTCAAAGATAGACAAAAGGTGTTTGAGTTCTTCACAAAAAACATTAAAGATATGCACCAACGTCTAAACGGGCCGTCATTGCTATCTTCACCATTTCCAACATCAGAGACGACAACCACAAAACACAAAATTCAGCTTTGTCCCATCTGAGGTAGCCAGTTACAATGGCACAAATAGTCGAGGGACATCAAAAGGCGAATTTCAGCGCGAGGCATCAAAGGCTGGATAAAACTTTGAATGCAGTCAATCACCACAGCCCAAACAACGGTTGAAACAGCAGGACGATCATTATATAGAGTAATGCGTTGTTGTCTCAACCAAAACCATACGACAGCAAGTTGTAGCAATAAAATAAATTGTTTTACTTGCAAAGGAGGACACCATACATTTCTTCATTTCAAGAATCAGGGTCAAGAGATGCATATTGCGAAACTAAACGTACCAACATTCCAAAAGATTATAGCCAGGTACTTTTAGCAACAGCCTTGGTAAACGTACAAAATATTTACGACTTTTTAAACATGTTACGGGCACTAATCGATCCAGGCTTACAGGCTACTTTCGTCACAGAGCAAGCAGCACAATAACTAGGCCACCCGAGAACAGGGGTTCTAATGTAATTTCCTCAATAAAAGAACGATCACACAAACAAACAGCTCTAGAGTTAAGTTCAAGTTTTCCATCACTCTTCAAGATACAAGCTAATGCTTTGGTTTTGAAAACCATTACTAAACTGCTTCCAGATATAAAATTATTGAGATTAGCTGGCGATCTATAGAAGGATTTAATCCTAGTTGGCCCTACTTTCGACACTCCTGGTCCCATTGATCTTCTTATAGGCGCTGATATATATATATATATATATATATATATATATATATATATATATATATATATATATATATATATATATATATATATATATATATATATATATATATATATATATGGGGAAATTACGTTAGAAGGAATAAAACGGGATTTATACCATAAGTGGGCCAAGGATTAAATATGACCAAGCAACGATACTTACTAGATGAAGGAAATCGGTACGCCTTTAGTGCAGATATTCTAATCTTCATCTAATATTATTGGGCGGCTTTCTGAGAACCAGACCAAATACCGTTACAAACGGAACGGGATCTGCAACAGCCTTGGCATCAAGGACACTAAAACAACTAGCTCTAGATGACGCAGCATCCCAACTTGTTGTCGGCTCCGAAGTGATGATTGTTCGAAAATATACTGGAGGTGGAGGCCCTCCGAACGATTAAGACTAAGTACTTTCCTTTGATCCAAACATCCAAGGACGTTGTTGTAAATGCAAATCTATCGAAAGCTTTTGATGTTTCATAACAATGATTATCCAGCGACCGACTCCTTTCTATAATTGTGTTGGTTACAAATATTTATTCATAATTTACATATTTGTATATTTAAATCGTATCTATAGCTTCCAGCTGGATTCCCAAATGCAAATAAAACGACCCACACGCCTTCTTTATGGCTTCTTTCATATATACGTATACGCCACTTACATGTTATAATGAAAATGTAAAATTTTCATTTTAAGCGTGGAAACACACAAAAACAATAAGCTTTGACGTACACACCGCACTTTATCCCATTGGTCGTGTTGAAAAATTTTATCTCCTCGTAAAAAAATGTTCGAAAGTACATTATAACGACGATATACATTTGTTATTATATATAATGTACATAAAAGCTTCAATCAAACTTTCAATCATATGCAATAAAAATCCTATTTTTATTGCTAAAATCGAACAGATTTTGTTGTTGTGTTTAAAGCTTTTTGGAAGATACTCGTACAACAAAAAAATAACAATACAATCAAATATATAAGATACATAAATAAGAAAGGACTTTGTGTGCTTTGTATGTACGTACTGAGATAATCAAAATATCATTGTAAATTGAGATGAAAAATAATCCTTTTTTGTCTCCGTCATTCTGTTCGATTATTTAAATTTTTTTGCTTAATTTAAACACAATCCTATTTGTTTCGTCTCGGATACGTACTTAGTTGGAAGAAATATTGTTTCGATTTATTTTGATTTTTCGAAGGGTAACCGAACCGGATTGCTTGTGGGTTGAATAACAGCAGTGGTATATGATATTCGGTGAACAAAACTTATCTGATGGAGTATGGAGTGGAAAGGGATCCTTATTGAACTCGAAGTTTATTGTTTAAGAATGGGTCAAAGATGTACGTTGGAACAAGGATAAGAGTCTTTGCGCATGACGTGGTCATATTTAAGTTCCTGGGGATAAACGATGTAGGTCTATGAAAAGACTGGTTTAACGAAACGCCTGAATAGTACAAGGATATATACTGTTGGGCAGCCAGATGGCAACCAATACATAGATAAGTCTTATGTGGGTGCGAATGTTAGCTATAATTAACAGAGCTTAGACCAAGCTTGTGCTAGCTCGGCACAACCTCGCGGACTCAAAAGAGGGTATCGCAGAGTGTCGAAATGGAAAGGTTCACAATCTAGAACAAATAATCTAAGGTTTGAATTCAGTTTGAAATCCAAAACTGAATTCAAACCTTATAAATATAGCATTGTCTATGCGGGTGGATGCGAACCATTGATTTTTACGACTCTTACATATCTACTGATGCCAGAACATTAAACGTATGTGCAATATGCGTGTAGTAGTCAGCTCTGGTTTCTGAACTTTGTGTCGATCATGGCAAATTATGAAAAACACTAATATTTTAATCAGTCCAACTATCAGTCCTACATCCAAATATCTCAATTCTTGTCAATTGGATGACTTAAGCTACTGAAGTGTGACCGGAGTAGCTAGACATGTATGATTGGACCCGTCCGTTCATTTACTATTTGAATTATAACGAATTTTGTCGAATCTTTATCTTACAACTTACAAGTATATCTCCTTAAAAGCTTCAATTTAGACAGAACGGTATCGATTGTCGTTTATTTTATTCTGTTTTCTTTTGTTGGCACATACTTTAGTTTATGTATAATCTATTAAAGTTTTTATAATTGTGGCAAAAATTATCATCAAGAAACTGTAAAAGCTCTCTTACGTATAGTTTCGAAAAGCTTAATAAGAACTTCAAGCTGTAAATGAGTAGCAAAAGCACTAAAAACTGAGCAGAGACGTTTTTTTATTGAGATGAGGAGCTTTAGCCGTAATCCAATCCTCCAAGATTATTGGATGCTAATTTTCTTCTGTACGGTTTGGCACAATAATGGGATCAGCTACAATATCATTTTGTAAATGTTAAGGGTCTAAACTAGGGTGTGAAAAATCCATTCCAGCTGTGTATGATGCTCAACTATTAAACTGTTGATGAATTCCAAAAAGCACATTAGCAGGTTCCGAGTTCAATTCCAGCCGCTGTCCAAAGCTTAACATGCACCGGACGACTTTATTGTGTGTAAGAGCATTCGATCTTTAAATTACAAGCTATAAGAGTCGTTAATGGCCTTTAAGCCATAGATTTTTATAAATTTAATGAGTTCTAATAACTAAAGTTCTTAAGTATGACCAGAATATGAAAGCTCTAAACTGAAAGTTCAATGGGACGGTGAGCTTACTTTCAATAAACATTAAAGCAAAAATGGGAGCAAACTTTGAAAGGTTTAATGACATGAAAACTTATACTCAGCTCAAAAATGGGTTCAAAACTTTATTCAAACTTTTAATCCGCGCTGTTTTTCTAATACAGACAAATTTCTAGGTTAGTGATAAACACATATGTTGGTCGATCTAAAAGCTAATGAATAGTTCCAAAGAACGTCTTATCCTCTTAACAGAGATTGTCATCTTCAACATGTCAGCGTGTTTCGTTCATTAAATATGAAAGCTCTTAATTGAAGGTTCAATGTGAGCAAACTTTGAAATGTTTTACGATTTGAAGACAATACTTAGCTCAAAAATGGGTTCATAGTTAATGTTCTCTTCCTAAAACTGACAAATTGCTCGGTTAGTGATAAACAGATAGGTTGGTGGATTTAAACGCTCTTGAATAGTTCCAAAGGAAGTCGTATCTAATTAACAGATAATATAATCTTCAACATATCAGAGTGTTACGTTCAATAAATATGAAAGCTCTAAGCTAAAAGTTCAATGTAATCAATAATGTGAGCAAACTTTATGACTTGAAGACTTATACTCAGCTCAAAAATGGGTTCAAAACTTTATTCAAACCTTTACTTCCAGTCCTCTTCCAAAAACAGACCGATTTCTCGGCTAGTGATAAAGAGAAAGGTTGATGGATATAAAAGCTCATAAATTTTTCCAAAAAAGGTCTTATCCTCTTAACAAAGATTATCATCTTCAACATCAGCATGTTACGTTTAATAAATATAAAAGCTCTAAACTAAAGTTCAATGGGCCGATGAACTCACTTAATAAACATTGGAGCGATAATGTAAGCAAATTTTGAAACATTTTGCGACGTGAAGACTTAAACTCAGCACAAAAATGTGCTCAAAACTTTATTCAAACCTTTATTTAGTGTCTTCTTCTAAAAACAGACACATTGCTCGGTTCGTGATAAAAGTAAGGGTGATTGATGTAAAAGCTCATGAATAGTTACAAAGATGGTGCTATATCCTTAACAAAAATTGTCACCCCCTCAACATGTCAGCATATTTTTTCTTCAATAAATATGAAAGCTTTAAATTAAAAGTTCAATGGGCCGATGAGCTTAGTTTCAATAAACATTGGAGCAATAATGTGAGCAAATTAGGAAGAGTCTTACGACTTGAAGACTTATACTCAGCTTAAAAATAGGTTCAAAACTTTATTCAAACCTTGTCTTAGTGTCGTCTTCAAAAAACCGACAAATTACTCAGTTAGTGATTAACAGATAAATGACGGATGTAAAAGCTCATCAATAGTTCCAAGAAAGTTATATCTATTTAACAGAGATTATCACCTGCAACATGTCAGCATTTCACGTTCAATATATATGAAAGCTCAAAATTAAAAGATAATTGGGCTTTTGAAAGGTTAATAATTTGAAGACTTATACACAGCTGAAAAATGTGTTCAAAACTTTATTCAAACCTTTACTTAGACAAATTGCTCGGTTACTGATAAAAAGATAGTTTGATTGATGTAAAAGCTCATGAATAGTTCCAAAAAAGGTCTTAACTTCTTCACAGAAATTATTACCGTTAGCATGTTTTGTTCAATAAATATGAAAGCTCTAAACTAAAAGTTCAATGGGTCAATGAGCTTATTTCAATAAACATTGAAAGTAAGTTTCAAAATGGGTGCAAAACTTTATTCAAACCTTTACTTAGTGTTTTCTTCTCCAAAAACCGATGAACTGCTCGGTTAGTGATAAAAAGCTTATAATAGTTCTAAAGAAGATTATCACCTTAAATTTATCAAATTCAACACAACAAAGCAAGCTTGTTCTTTTGAACTGTATAACTTGTCTAGTAATGCCACCATTTACTCCACTAACACATAATGATTCTGTACCATGAATAACCATTTCTATTACAAAATTATACAAATAATTATTCAAATTGTTATTACTTGTAGACATCTTGTGTCTACTGTAGATGATGGTTGTTTATATAATTTAAATCCATATTTAATTATAAGACACTTTGTAGCAGACATTCAAAACAGTAAAAATAAATTTAATTTGCTCGACGACAGTCGACACTCGTGTATACATATCCCTCCGTTCATAATAATTTCGTAAGCTTTAATGAAGTCTCGTACTTGTATCACGCATGCTGTTCAATTATATTGTATGTACGAGTCTATCAACAGAAAAACACAAAGTTTTTAACACCATCTCCATAATAATCATTCATGCCACAACCATGAGGAACAAAATTGTGTATATCGAAACGCTATATATATACAATACACAAAGCTGTTTCAACGCAAGCACCACCAACAATAATAATAATAATAAAAAGAAAACTTTTCCCAGTGTTAAACAAGAAAAATTGGGAAAAGATTATAGCAAAAATTCGTTTTTCAATCAAATTCAATGCATTGAAATTGAACACGTACAAATTTATATCTTTTGAGAATTAGCGAATATTGTAAAAAATTTGTTAAAAAATAAATAAATAAATAAAGAAAATAAATAAGCGCAACAACAACAAAAGTTTGTAAATTTTCAATTATCTTTACGAGCTTTTATTGATTTGAAAACATAAAACACTGTACGTACGTATATGCCTTTTTATGTTTCCGATTGTATATGTATATCGCGTTTGTTATGTGGATAACATGTAAAGCGCATTGTTTATGCTTCGTACACCAATACCTCGAATCACATACTTTTAAAGCTTCGAACACGCTTCTACTTTATACAGTATTGTAAAATTGGAAAGAGCTTTCTATTGTGTAAGTGACGTAAAGCCAATCTACAACCGCCCATTTTGCCTCTCCGGTAATGATATCATGATCTTTACTGATGGGTCAGTATGCCGTATTCTGGTTGGGCCGAACTGCCTTGTTATAATTATATTAAAATATAATGTTGCCGGAATTGGAAGGAAGAAATAATTATGGTTACCAACGATTTCGATAGTTGTTACAATTCGTGGGGACGATCCACACCCTGAAGACGTCTCATACAGCCGGGCAAGTAATTCAATAAATTAAATTTTCAGGTCCTTAATGTGCTATATACCCATTGAAATTCTCGTTTGATCATCTAAATCAAAAACTACTGAACCAATATGCTTAATAATTTGACCAATTTCAAAATAACGGGTCTGACTGGGAAGGTTATATGTGTGTGAATTTCGAGCTAATCACAGTCGATATACGTTAGAAACAGCTACGTCGTTTCCGGATATACAATGAAAGTTTTGAACTAGATCATAATAAGAAGATAATACGTTGAATACTTCGTACTCTGGTGGTTGCCATTACGTAATGCGAAACTTATTTCGTGAATGTGACAGTTCCATTTTTGATGTTCAGTTTTTATGTAAGCACGAATCGCTGCAATGATGAATCGATTTACTCTTTCCGAAGCATTCGCTTTGAGGATAGTACTTTGTCCTAAATACATGTTGTATACCATACTGATAAATGAATACAGTAAAAGCTCGCGACACTAATTGTTTACCATTATCGCTTAGTATTGTGTTTCAGCAAAGCAATCTTGATCGATCCAGAGGACTTTTTTTTTCAGGGACTGAAAATAAGTGAAACATTTATCCTCTCTCATCGCCTTCAACAGAACGAAACGAGAATACTGATGAAGTATTATAAAAAGAGAACAATTACCGGTAGTAGAACGTAGGGTCCTATGAAATCAATAAATGTCAATGACACGGACGATCGATTTTTTGGTACAGCCCCATATGTGGACGTGTAGTTAATTAGGCGGCTTTTAAGGCTTTACAGTTTCCATCACTTCAAGACTCATAGAAGGCTAATATTAATATCTTCGAAGAAGTTCAATAGTTTTGTTAAGTCCTTTGTGAACAGCAGAAGGCGGGCAATGAGCTTCGTAAATTAAATTTTTAGTGAGCTTTTTGGTACATAAAGTTTCCGTTCGGGAATATTAGTTTCAATATTGTAGAGTGTATTGGAATAAATGAAATACATTTTGTCAGTTACTACTTGAAACGATGTCTTCAGTTTTGGTTGATAAAGAATGCTATCCATCAAAGATAAATAATATTCATCACTTTTAATGACGATGTCCTTCAGGCCAAGGTGAGTATGTAATGTTTCTGAGTCAAGATCATACAATTTAAGCTCTTCAGCAGAGTGCTTGAAGCTTTAAGCTCCATTGAGCCAATCCACAGGACAAATGCCGCTGATCTATCAACCACTTAAGGCTACCTGTGATAATCGTGAATGGAAATCTCACTATACGTATTCACGGAATCGTTTTACTGAAATCACTGCACTCAAATCACTGCAATCAAAACACTCAAGCTAAGTAGCGGAGTGTGGTCGCTGTGCTGAATAAGGCTTAGTAACTCAACTACTTTAGTTAAAAGAAGAATGTGTTCATCAAATGTTGCAGAAGTTATAGTAGACGAACACTTGGTGTTGCAGTTCATTTACAATGACACGGTTCTTGAGACGACACATACTTTGAAAAGCATGACAAAGCCCGAATGGCATAACGGTGATCTGCATTTTACACGAATAGAAAAGTTAAGTGACGAAGAAAAATAAGCATTATTGCAAGAAGTTATGGTTGATGTTTCGGTGCGGATTGAATTAGCTTTGGATCCATGTTCGAAACTGCATCGACAGAAGGTGTTTGGTTTTAATTGGATTTTGTGGCAGGACGATATTTTGAAAACTTGAATGTTGCCCGGTCTCAGTCAGGAATATCAGACAGTAAAGATGGTCTGGTAAAGCATGGTTTGGAAAAACCATCTTACGATTAACACATAACCACATGCATATCCTGAGGTGTATTTATCTACCACCACTTGGTACGTAAGCTACTGTCTTTCAGTTGAAAATTGCTGCAATTTTGATAACATCACTCTAGATCAACATATTGTCGTATATACATTCTTTCTGACAGCCAGACTGCTCTGAAAATGATTGACGGCGTGTATCATGCAAACAAATTTATTAATTGCCTATAACCAACTAGCCTGTCTGAATGAAGTTAGAATTCACTCGATACCCAACCATAAGGATATCAAAATAAAGAATTGGATAAATAAAAAAGTCCAATTTGGAAATATTTTTATGTTGCTACTTGAAAAAAGCTTTTTTGTAGGTCTTCGCTTCAAAATTTGTTGAACTTTGCATAAGTACCGGCGAGACGCTCATATAAGGTTGCGTCTAAGTCTAAAATATGGATTAAATTGATGAATAGTATGGATTTGGGGTCACAAGTGGCATCCAGTAGATCGAGGAGTAATCAATTTAGTGTATGATTGGTAAATAGCTCTTCGGGACGTATAGTTGGGTTATGTCAAGCAATAGATTTGTGCCGGTCATTGTTGATTTGAATCGTAAAGATCAACCATCTGTGTCCATTGGTTTTATTCTCGTTAGAATATTGTACTAGGTGCAGTGTACCATATATTTTCCTACACATGATAGCCATGTTAAGTGTGCCCGTCTGTTTCAGTTTGCTGAAATCCTTGAACCGAATCATAACGCAGATTCTTCTGAGTTCATATACGATATGAAGAATTAACACTTTATAAAAATTCCAACAGAAATAATGGGATGTAGCTTAAAGTTACGTCACTTACAGCAGAACGTATTCGATATGGTGACTTGGATATTTGTAGAGATAGAGATAGAGATCAACACGACTTACAGATACGATTTTAGTATTTCGATTATAACGACACAACTGGAGATGGGCTATGCCAATATCGTTTGTAAATATTGGAAATAATTGGAACATGATCGTACCAATCTCCTATCAATTTTCTTTTTATCACTATCTTTTAACTCAGGGTTAACATATTAAAACCGGACAGTGCGAACAAAATAAACGGTTGTGTGGAGATACGTAGCATATTGAGGTCAACACGATCATACTGCGGTGGGTGATAATTTCTAAGCATATATTTTCCTATTATCCCGTTTTTCCATGGAATGGCTAACCAACGATGTGGTATTTCAATGACACGGAACGAATTGATACGTCACCATACCATATACAAATTCGCAATGTTCGCCAAGATGAGTCTCTTCAATCGATACTCGACATATAAGTGTGTTATAGCACTTTTAACGAAATTTTAAGAAAATTTTAGCACTTTTTACCTGTGTGATAAAAAGTGGTAAAGTCGCAGGTTTGATTTTGGAACAAGAAACTTTTCTGTGGTCTGTCTGATTTTTGGTAGATTTAAAATGGTTGCCAACATTTTTGAGGCTACTTCAACTTTGGAGCAAGATATAAGCCAAACTTCATCATGTGATAGCCAGTTGTCTCCGAGTTAGGATATTTAAATGACTGCTCTTTGTCACCGAAGACAAGATATCGTTCAGTATGTTTCGGTAAATCCACCAGACTGTGAAGTCGGTTGACGGTAGTAGCTATCTTCCAAACAGGTTCCGAGGAAACACTAATAGAACACTAAAATAGCTTTTATCATCAGCCTGACAGTAAAAAAGATTTGCTGTTAACCCATCTCACAGAGTGCTGGTCCCACGGTGCGCTCTACCTGAACAACGGTAGTGTATCTAACAAAAAAGATAAATCATTTCACCTTACGATTTAGTTTTGGCCCCAGGTAGAGTGTAGTGTATTAATCCATCCGTAAAGTCTACCATGTCTCCATATATTGGGTATCGAGTCCCATTTAAAGATTTCGGTCATAATTGCACTTAATATAATTTCCCAAAAAAGTGTTTCGACTCAATTGGATAGTATCGAAGGGCATGTGGGTATAGTTAAGTGATAATAATCGGATCTTAGGCCGACCATTGGTGTTAAGATGGTTAGTATTGTACACACAAAGTTAGTCACCCGTAATACGGAATCTCAAACGATTTAGAAAACTTCCAAAAGGGTGCAATTCGAAGTACTGGTGTAACCGTAGACAAGTCTACAACGTAAACCAAAATTATCTCATTTATTTTATTTGTATATTGTTGAGCTTTTAAAAGCTTTGTTTTTAATAGTTTTGTGTTTTTATACACACATTTATTTATGTCCATGTGTTCGAGTCGGGCACAACATATCTACCGTACAATAATTTAGGCAAGAGATCAAAAGTGGGAGGTTGAATTTTTTGGACTAGCACATAAAATAAATGTATACGTTTGTGTACTGGGTACATAGTGAAATCATTGCTCCCGAATATCGCGATTTAAATGAAAAAAAAATTCCAATAACTATATATACAGTCGTACAACAACCAGTAACTATATATATATCGTATACAACACAACATAACAATATCGTGTATCGACAGAAGAAGACGTCGCAGCACCAGAAAAAGAATTAATCGAGTATAAAAATAAACGACGAAACGATTTAAGAAAGCATATAATAATGTATCCAAGAATTGTGTACTTCTTTGTCTAAATCTTGGTATCGACATAATTTTTTTTATTTTGATATGGGGATGATGGTGGTTGGAACCGTCTATATTAGTTCGAAAAATTATAAATATTCCAATTCTGTCTTAGTTTATTCCACTGTATATATATATATGTATCGATGTATGTATGTATGTTGAGCTTCATCTTAAATTGAATTCTTATAAGTGATATTTCAATCGCGCTTCTTTGTACCATTATCCTTTCTCGTTACATAAATAAAATTAATCATGTGTAATGAGATTATTTAAATTGATAAATATTTTTTGAGATACCATACATGTGTACTAAGTATATAGTGTATCTTACTTTGTGTATATACTTAAAAGTTTGTTTTGTACGAACTCGAAACAAAAATTTCGTTTCGATGTTATGCGAGCTTTGAACTACGTTTATATGGTGATGTATTGTATATGAATGTGGGGGTTGTGCGAGCAACGGAATCACTGGCGTGATAGCGAACGATCAAGTCGTTATTAAGTATATAGCATATTTTGTTATAGGTTAAAACTGATTCTTCGTCATTCGATTCTAATTGGTGTCATTTATGACCCAACCAGGCAATCTAACTTAAAAATTGAAGGTTTCCCACTTGAAACAATCTACCCGAATAACCAAGCAAGCGGTGAAACTGTTGTTCTAATAAAAAACTATATTTAACACCATGAATTCCAGCATTATCGCAATCACCCGAAACTCAGCTTATGCCATAGTAGAAATGACATCTACCTAGCAACGCCTGCAGATAGGAGCGGCGTATTTTCCACCTAGATATAACCGGAAAAAATCGAACTACTTGAATGGTAGATTTTTAACATTATATTTACTAGGGCGTGATTTTAATGCAAAGCATGTCGAGTTTGGCTAAATAGGATGTAACGTACATTCCACTGGCAATAGGGAAATAAAATTCAATCTGAGGTCAGCAAAGGCGCCTGGGTATGACACTTGCTTAGTGCTGTTATTTGATTACACAGCATATTGCTTCTGCTTGGAAAGTTGCGAAAGTTATTATGTTACCGAAACCAGGTTAACCACCCAATGAAGCCTAATCGTATCATCTAATATATTATCTGCTCCCTCTTATTTCAAAAGTAATGGAGAAACTTTTCTTGCAGGATGTAGTGTGCGAAGCCAATAATAGAAAGTAGAAACTTAATACCGTATATAACAAATTTGGATTCGGATGCAAGCAGTAAACAATTGATCAGGAATGTACAGAATTACAGACATTATCGAAATGGCGTTAGAATATAGACTACGAGGTTTATAGGTCACCAAGTAGCACCAAAGATTAACGAAACATGAAAGCCTCTGTATTCTCGCCGGCATCACAAACTGAGCTATGAATTAACATCGATCTAGTCCTAACACTTTTTAATATGAGGATTGCAACTGCTTAGGCCATGTCGATGTTCAAGAAAAATCCTGCAAATAGTGTTGATTGCATTAATTTAGACCTGCATTGGATGTTTTGGGCTTGATAAACATGTGTATAAACATACGGGTCGATATTACATCCAGACAATATTTATTGAGATATCTAGTTCCAGAACAAGTTATCTTAAGAAATGAGAAAGTGTCGGTGGAGGTATTTATGTATAAAGGGCAAGGTTAGATAAAACTGATAAAATTTATAAAGCAAATCTTTCCGAGAAACACCTTGTAAATATTCAGCATATCATCTATAAAAGAGTAGTAGATTGTACATCAGAGGACCATCCATGAATTGATAATTCCAAGGCAATTATTAGTATTACCAAACGAGCGTTGTTGATGGGCGCTAAATAAGTCCAATCACCATATATTCAATGCTTGTTGTATAAGTGACTAGTACCACGTTTGATAATTTGACTTAGGAGTCTTACCAATAAACCGAATATTAAGCCCTCAATAAAATCGAAACCATATACTAAGATCCAACTTTTTTTCTATTGTTCCACAGATGAAGTTGTAACAGGACCATGTAAGACCATGTGTAAAAACACGAAAGGTTGAAATAAAAACGAATCTTAAAAGACCGCGAAGGAGAAATAAGAGCAATTATAGACAATTTTAGAAGATGGGAAGGACTGAAATAAAAAATTCGCGAGAAAAAGCCACAGCTTTGGTTTAAAGTTGAGATGGAACCAGAAAAAAAATCTTCGAAAAATCGTAGTGGAAGAACCATACAAGCGTTAATCTGTTTTACAATAACTGCCAAGAATAAGGCCATTCACAAAATTACTGTAAACATCCAGTTGTGTGTGTTATACGTATCCACGACTAACAGTCGAACAACAAAATGCTAAACCACATATACAAAAGTCAAACCTGCGAAAAAGAATTATGTTCTACCATCAATCCTAAAATATCTTACGCAGAAGCTTTCAAAGGAAATTCTTTCAATGCAAACACAAGCGATGACAATGGTATTTATTACATGATCAGTTCCTTCATTGACTCATGAACAAATTTATTAATTTACGCAGATGATGGGGAAAAATACGAGTCTTATGTTTTAAAACATGAATACTCTCATACAACTTAAAAAATGAAGCAATTAAGTTAGTTGTATGGAACGCCAATGAGCTTGTGCAACATAAACTAGAAGAGCAAAACATTCTTATTGAAGACGATATAATTCTGATTTCCAAAGCTCACTCTACAAATATGAGTTACCTCAAGATCTAAGAATACAGTATCTACGATACTAAGCATCCTAATGGAAAATAACATGGTGGAACTGATATCATTATGAAAAACAGGATAAGGCATTATGAACCCCAAAGATTTAGGGAAGAACATATCCAAGCAACTAGCATCTGTCTAGAAGAGTGGTCAGCGAAATACATCATAGCTGCGATTTACTGCCAGACGATACACTCAATTAAGAGCAAACAATTGGCAAATTCCTTCAAAACTCTAGGAGATAAGTTCATAGCAGGAGGAGACCACTTCGCTAAGCATATGGCTGTGGGACTGTGTACAAAAAAAATGGATAACATATGTATATCTACTGGTCACCCAACCTACTGGCTAACTGACGAAACGTGCTACGATTTGTCTTCTGATCACTCTTCGGTATTAATTGCTTAACACACAAGTTCTAAAACTAACACCATCTAGATTCTTGACGAATCAACATACTAATTGGTCTCTATATTTAAGTCTACAATAACCTGAAAGTGTTCGCTAAATATTCCTTTAAAGACAAAATATGAAATTTATGTAGCGGTTCAACAACTAACTATAGTATTCCACAAAAAGATCGCTACGCCGATTAACGTTACATTAAGTAATCCTGCTGATTGTAAGCACCGCTAGATACGCCCCCATCGGCAACTCTACAGGTCACCTACTCTTAAATCAAGGTTAAATAAAGCGATTAAAACCCTGAAAATCGCTATGTTAAATGAACACGAGTAAAAGCTTCCACATTATCTAAAGGGACTTACAGCTACTGAAACAACGGATTTCTTACTATGAAAAGCTGAAACGACCAACACACTCGTTCCCTTCAACTTGGCTCTCTGATGGAAACTGGGCAAGAATTTATATGAAAAAAGGAAATATATTTCCAATACATCTTAGCGAAGTGTTTAAACCTAACGGGCAATTTGGAAATCTAAAAAGTTTAATAAATTTTGCAGATACGTCTCAATAAAGTAGTCCAATCAAATACAAATGGTGCAATGTCAAACAAACGAGTATAGGGACAACATCGATGTAAAAAAAGCACGCGGACATGATCTGATAAGTGAACAAATGTTATCAAATCTACTGGACAAACGAATCAAATTAATAACTTATATAATTCAACATTATATATAAGCCAAGCTTTCGATAAGGTATAGCATAAAGGACTACTACATAAAAATAGAGCACAGTTCCGACAGATTTATATGATATTCATGCAGCAGTATACCTCAAGGCAGTGAAGTGACACAAGTGATGTACTTGATATATACAGCAGAACTACCAACATGAAATTGAGTGAAAGTCTCTACATATGCGGATGATACTGCAATCGTATAGCGCATCAAAATCCCACGATAGCAACAAGAATTCTACAAGAACATTTAGACAAAATCTAAAAATGTCTAACAAAATGGAGAATTAAGGCCAATAAGCGTAAATCTGCGGACATTACATTAACACTTCGTAAACTCACCTGTCCGCCTGTCATTCTTAATAAAACCACTATCCCACAACACAAAAGTGTTAAATATCTTGGACTACAATTAGATAGAAGAGACTCACGTGAAAAAAACACATAGAAGCCTGAACGTCAACAAACTAAATCGGTCAATTGGAAAACACTCAAAGATAAGTCAAGACTGAAAGCTCTTCCCGTAAAAAACGATACTTAAATCCATCTGCACATATGGTATGCAGCTGTGCGGCTCCGTGTGTGCTTCCAATAGAATAAAACTGAAAAGAATGAAGTCACGAATACTTTGTAAAATTGTGCACGCACTATGCATACGTCGAGATTTACTAATCGATACCGTAACCGATACAATTCATCAGTAGATCAAAAATACCCTGCAGTTAAAACTAGTTCGTCACCCCAACGAATTAGCCAGAGAACTAATAAATATGCCAAGAAATAGGCGAGTAAAAAAATGGATCTAAATGGAGTATAAAAAAACAACAACAAAATGTTGACTTACCTTTTGATTTGATCGCGATATTGAGGCCCGCTAACGTCATGGTGAAGCTGTTTATTTACTTCATACACGAACAGAACACAAACTTTTATTATTTATTTACTTTTAAACTTAACTACACTTCAACAATAATAAAAGAAATTTTGAATTCAATTAACTTCACTAAGACACTATACTCAACACTTCTATAATCTGGTTGGCAGAACCAGAAGAAAAACTTAAGAAAAAAAATCGTTTAGCTTTCTAAACGTATCCGATCAGCTGAGGTATGCGGAATATCGATCAGCTGGGGTATATCCGATCAGCTGGGATATATACGCGCAGTACCGTTTAGCTTTCTCTCTCTCTCTCACTCTTATTATAATTTTTTACTTACTGAACTTCACTACATGTACAGTCTATAGCCAGATCTTTTCTTGTTGTTTCTAATTTCACTCGAGAGTCTATTAATTCTTCATTAATTACGTTAACACATTTAATTTCGATCTGTACCACTATCTTGCAAATGAACTATTTTTAACTTGATTTTCAATTGTTTTCTTATTTTTTTAATCACCGAACCGGTTGTTACACAACTCAACTAAAAACTAGACTGACCAACTCATCATAACTGTCGTCCACTTTCACTAACATTACGGGAACAAATTTTTTTGTAACACAAATTTATACTACAGTGCACGAAGCATTTATTAATTTTATATTTATGGAAGCGGCGTGATGGCCTGGAACGAACAAGGGGTCGTTAAAAAGTGATTTTGATAATTTTGTTGTTGTAAGTGTACTACATACCTACATTATTGTGATCTAGGATAACATGAATTCCGGATTGGTGATCGGCAATTATTAGGTAAGATTAAGCCAAAATGCATATTACATATTGGCATAGTTCATATATGGACGGTAACTCATCTCATTCTGAAGTCGAAATACTAAAATCTTAGCTAGATGTTTTGTTAATCTGGGTGAATCTTGAAGTTGTGAGATGGACATTTTACACTCGTTCAAATTTATAATTGGTGGTGCTTGGTTCGCTGGTTAAAGAAACATGGTGTTGTTTGATGGTCGTGGTTCACATCTGCTCATTGTCCTTACCTATTGTAAACAGGATAGAAATTTCTTATTAATCAGTACGTGATCAATTTGTGAGACAACACAACACTAGGCGAGTCTATCTGCCTTGTCATTTCGTGTTGCTCTTGTACCTCGTAAGAGTCATAACAATATTAAGAAAATGGTTGGTAAGGTAACCTTACTTCGAAAATAGTATCCATAAATCTCAATTTCGCATTAAAAGCTGGTCTATAGTGCCGCTTGGAGCTAGAGGGACAACTGACAGAATTTTATATTTCGACATACCCGCTTTTCAGAGGTTATACCCTGGCTTCGGATTCTAAACAATGCGTGGATGAGTGTCCATAAATATTGACTAAATGTAGGGAAACAACTGTGGTTCCGATAGCCAAAAGAGATCGTGACTGGAATATAGTAATGAGTGGAATGTTGGAATGCAAGATGCATGAGAATAATTTATTGCCAGAAACTATTTTTGGCTTCCGACGAAACCACTATGCGATCGAATGTGAAGAAAAGTTTATGTGGGAAGTGCAAAAGAAAAAGAAGTGTATTGAGGCAGAAGTTTTGGATTCTGATAGACCGTATGGTTATGTAGTGCCGGGGAAACTAAACCAAATTCCTCTGAGCTTAGGTGTCCTTGTAATAATATGTATATGCATGGGTATATGAATTTATGACTGACCGAAAATTAGTATTGTGTGGAAAAAGATGCGGTGGAAGTAGGTAAAATTTCACCAATGCTCTTCAATCTGTATACGAGAGCTCGATTCATTGGTTAAACGCAGAAAACAAAGTTAATCTACAATGTGCAAATGACATTGTCTTATCAAGCAAAGGTAAAACCATCAGCGAGGCCCTGAATAGAGCTCAGGAATATGTAAACCAGGTAACACATTTGAATGCAAGAAAATGTAATAGTATGGCTATTCGAACGACAACTATTATATAGGTATGCATGTACGAAGAGCGAATGAAGCATGTAACTATGACTAGGTATTTGGGAATCTGGATCGACAAAAGACTATTGAGACGAGTTGCCATAAACAACGAGGCCATAGGTAATTCTAGAGTGAATAAATGCAAAGTATATTAATCGAAGTATTTTCGTAGGTATATAATGAGAAGCCTTACGAATAAAACAAATTATTGGAGAAACTTTTGAGCAAACTATGCCAATATGGTACTGCCAATTGAGATGCGAGTCAAAGTCATTCCTAAATACTTATAAGATACTTATAAGTGACAACCAGTTCAATATTCACGTTTGCTGCAGTAAAGTTAGGTAATGTAGGAAGAGGTTTACAGATTGAACGGAACACCATGTATTTGGTTTTATCCAAATTTAAAGACAAAATATTCTCATTGAAAAAATCTAACAGAATATTGAGATCATGTGACATTAACTGTAGTCCATCAATCGGGTTCCTAACCTCATAAAACATAGCTGCGTCATTAGCAAACAACCTAAGTTTTCCCTTTAATGGAAGATTCCCCATGTCATTTATGAATAACAAAAATAACAGAGGACCAAGTACATTGCCTTGAGGTACACCGTACTTCACCTGGCTGCACTTAGTATTAACGCCATTAATGGAAAAGAACTGTTTTCGATTAGAAAGATAACTTTTCATTATATCGTGAGATTTCCCTCTAAACCCATAGCATTCTAATTTATCTAATAACAAGCCATGGTTTACCGTATCATGGTCTTTAGATCTAGAAACAAAGCACATACATAGAATTTATCATTTATAGAACTACTAATCATGTCAACCGTTTCAACTAAGGCAACATCTGTCCCAGAACATTTTCGAAAACCATGTTGAAACTTATATAGCAAATTGTTGGTCTCTAAAAACGAATTAAACCGTAATGCTAATAACTTTTCCAGCAGTTTATCTATAACAGACAACGTTGATATTGGTCTGAAATTCGTTAATTTATTTTTATCACCAGTTTTGTAAACTGGAATAACTTTAGATAGTTTTAAGCAATTAGGATATATTCCAGTTTCAGAAACTTTATTAAAAATGCTAGATAAGATTTCAGAGAATATAATAATGTGTAATTTAAGAGCACAACTATCCAACAGATATGGACCACCTCCTTTCTTGGATTTCAGATCAATAATTAAATAAAATATTTCAATAGCTGATGTAGGCTTAATAAAAACGGATTGATTTACACAATTACAAGTATTAAATTTAAAAATATTTTTGGAACTATTAATCTGATTAGCCAAATCTTTCCCAACATTTGTAAAGTAGTTATTAAATTCAGAAGCAATTTTGTATCCGTCTGATATCAACTCACCACCACTGTCAATAACAAAGTTATGATTGTTACTGTTGGTTCTACCCATATCGATAAGCCTTCGGTTATAATCACTTGTATTTGAGTTTACTGTTGGATTATTGCATATAGTTGCCAAATTCGGCATTTACTCTATTATATAATCAACTATTTTCTTTATTTAAACTTTATTTATTCGTTTGGTTTTATACGAGAAACGTGAACCGATAAAGTTGTGATCGCTAATGTCAGAGAATATACATAGTTGAGTTGACAACTTTATGCAACCCGTTAAACCCACAAAGAACATGGTCAACTATATTTCCTAATTTAGACCAAGTTTCATAATTGTTTGTTGAAGCAGTCCCATAACTTAACAATAAATTTGTATATTCTCTCACAACAGGAGTTAATTTATTTAAAGGAATGTTAATATCGCCTAGTATAATATTGTTATGCTTTTTATGAATAATTAATTCTAATTCTCTAAAGAAAATATCAATGTTTGAGTCAGGGGGGGCGATAAAACGCAGTGATACAATTTTGTGAGAAACCATTAAGTTTTATTTAAATAAACTGAAATTCAAATTTTGATTCGTCAGTTTTAACTATATCGAAAGTTACATCATCTCTAACATACATCACAATACCACCACCCATTCTATCATCTCTGCACGAAAAAACACTTCTGAAACCATTTATGTTGTAAAAATTTGCATTTTTAGTCTTAACCCAAGTCTCACTAACAATAATTATATGAAAATCGGAATTAAGATTTTCAATAAATTCAAAAATCGAGTGAAATTTATCAAAATTATTCATACTACATGCATTAAACTGCGTATAACGTGTAAATCCAAGTTAGAGCTTTTTATAGAATTGATATATTTATTAAATTCAGATCCGCAAAGAAAGTATTCATTTATGCAATTATCACTAAATATATTATCAGACGTAATATAACAAGTGGTCCGCTTATTATCGATAATTTTTTTCAAATGTCATGAATGCGTCTCCCAGCGACGAAAATGCAACGGGTGCGCAGCACGAGTTGCATTTTCTTAAGCTTGGGATACGCATTCGTGACATTTATTAAAAATTATCGATTCTTAAGAGGACCACGAGTTATATTTGGGTGGAGAATATAATGAATTGGTGTGAAAGATAAAACTTAAATTCACAACATGAAAGATTATATTTGTAATAACAATTATTTATTATACAAGAATACCATTGAAACATATATTATACTTAGAACTGACAGTTGTTGAAGGTACAATTTTCAAATGGGAATTGTCCTTCATTTTTGTTGTTAATTTTAGATGAAACGATTGGGTTTACAGCTTTTGACGGCTCAGCAGAACTTCCTCGCATCTTTTCTAGAATATTGTTGTGTTGCTCTAGCTGCATATTTAAATATGGCTTAATTGAATTAGCACTGCTATGGCCGGTTATTTTAATCAATTGTTGATCTGAAATACCTGCATTTGCCAGTATAGTAACCGCAGTTTATCTATGACTATGATTGGTGATTTTATTATTTTGCACATCAATTCCAATTGCCTGGGCCGTTTGTTTGGTCCATTTTGATAATTCGTTGACACCTACAGGAAGATTTTTATACCACCTTCCAGTTGAATTTTTCCAGAAAGGATTGGATGTAAGAAACAATCTTTCGGAGGTTACATGATTTGGCCGTTTATTCATTAATTTATTTAATAATTGTACGGGACAAACGTTGATATTATTCACATTTTGCGTGAGCCACTTACTATTAGCACAACGGCTTGCACCTCCTTGTGTAGTTTTGGTGAATATAGGGTTATATTCAATTCGTCCCGTATCATTACCGAAATGGTCTGTAATCCTCTTAAAATAATGAGTTAAAGCAAACGCGGCTTCATTACCACGCCACGCTAATTCTGTCGCAACAATGTTGAAGAATTTCTTTTGAAGTCCATAAGGGTTATCTTTATCCCAAAACGTTTGCATACAAGTAGATTCATTTGACGTAAAAGCTACAGCACTTAATTTAAGTTTGTTCGGCTCACTTTGAAGTTGTTTCCGTTTTGAATCTCTGGCACATCTCGTCTGTTTAAACTCAATATCACGAAATGGATCAAATTTTATTTTAAATTCTGCATAATATTTGTCTTGAAGCATTTTCGCTAGCGTATTTCAAATAGTTTTAATTACAGTTTCCTTGTAATTTTCTCCGTTAGACTTACGCATATTGCATGCATAATCTTTTAAATATGACGCGAGCATATCAGTTGATGTGTCTCGCTCAATTGTGTATTGACGTGTTCCACAAAAATCCATAAACTGTTTCCAAATCCTTTTCTTATTTCGTTCCGTGTTTAAAGGAACACTATTGAGTATTAACTCTTCGATTTTTTTATTTGTACACTCTCCCCATATTTGATTATCACAATTATCCATATTTGTATCAAGCAGTAATCAATACTGATTCACAAATATTTTGTAATTGCATTAGTTGACAGATAGTTATATAAGAATTTTGTTTTTGTTGTGTGTTACTTTGATTCTATTGAATTTATTTTTATTAATAAAAATCGCCAAAAATAATAAATAGTAGGCTATTGCCATAACAACGTTTTTCCCAAAGCGACAATACAACAGTGTTGTATTATCACTTATTTATAACAAAAATAACAAAAAAATTGCATAGTGAAATAGATGATGTTTAGGTGTGAATTCTATTCTCTATGTTGTATCTAGCCATTACAATAAATAAAAATAATATTGTGCCATTCAAATTTTCAAGCAATAAACATAATAAAATTTCTTACAAATAAATTGTAAAAATATAGAAAAAATAATAATTTATAGTAGTATAGAACCGAACCAATTGGTTCAGTTCTATACTACTATAAATTATTATATTTTCTAATTATATACTAATTAGAAAATAATTATACTCGTAATAAAACAGGGAGGCGTTACTCAGAGAGTTGTATCCTTGAATAAGCAAAAGAATATAATTTTATGGATGCAAGAGATGTACTTCGTATGTTTAAGGTGAATCTGTCTATCATCGGAGTAAGTGCCTAAAAATACTCTCTTTTTGATGGGTTGACTCCCAGGATGTCAATTTGAATCACTTTCTTCAGAGTTATCACTATACAATATATGCTAAGATCAGATAATAGTATTCCGGCCTTCCCAAGCTACGAGTTTCTATTTTCAATCTATTTTATTCTGTCAACTGATATACTCGTAGCATATACTACTCCTTAGTCAATTCATGCTGGCAAAGGTATTCCCAAGAAAATAATCAAAATAAAAATCTCATAAATAAAAATAACCACAGAATATTTATATGTATCTGCTTTTATTATTTAAATTTAATTGGAATTTCTGAAAAATATTAAAATAAATAAAAAATATATATAAATAATAAAATAAATTCACATAAATTTTATGAGTACCCGCGTATACAACCACCAGAATAAAATTAAAAAAAAAATACTGAATGAAAAAACATTACATTTTTATTATAACAACAATGGAATTTATATGTTACGGGTATGTTTGTACATATACAACATAAACATAACAAAATCTGTAGAACAATAATACATAATAACATAAAACAGACAAACAACTCACCAGTGCAATATTATTACAAATCAAATTTAATAATAAAAATATGTAGTCTCGAATAATTATTATTGTTGATAAATTTGTCAAAAAACATTGCGTGCCATCTCCCAATTTACATAATCGAGGGGGTAATGTGTGCGAGTGTAATAATAGTCACGAATCAGATAACTTGGTGCCATTTATAAAAGAGTTACCGAAGACAGGTATACGGTGTGTACGAACCACGACCAAAAAAACAGGGATCTCACGACTCTGGACCACATTAACCGAATATGCTCGTCACAATTATCGTCTTCCCGTGATTCAATATAAGTTTTCGGAAATTACTTAGAGCTAATCGATCTAAGGCTTGATCAAGAGCTTTAAAATCGTTAAAATCAGTAGAGAGTGATATCATTATAATTCACCTTGATAAATTACTCAAAACGAGCAGCGCTGACAACTTTTGGTTCGATCTGACCGACCACGGACTGACCGATATGTGTAATACATTCAAATATTAAGGTAGACAAACAAATGAAATGTTAGAGCTCCAAGAGACTTTCCGGAAAATAGATATCGATCAAAAGAATTGAGAAAAAGCTCAACAACAGGCCAACTCATCCACGATAAAGCTGATATTTGCCTGCAAACCACTTAAATTTTATTTTTAGAACTAATCGATCTCAAATTTTCCACTCTTCCTCCATCATGTGGGATCATTCAAAATGAAAAAATTCGAAATAGTCATAATCTTAATTGCCCCCAACTCCATTTTCTATTAATTCAAATCTGGCTCCGTCACTATCCCATATCTTAGACTATGACGTCGTTCAACATATCACGAAGCTACTGATCACATTAATTATGTCAGTAAATTGGATTCTGGAGAATTGATTTTGCTAGTTGAGATCATAATACTATTTAACTACATTTTCAATGTTTTAAAGCTTTTATCAAGCTTTATTGAAACTTGATTAAAGCCTTATGAATATTTATCTTTTATCATGACGAGCTCCTAATAATCAAGTATTGGTTTTCTACTGATCCATCAATTTCATATTTTGGTATTTAAACCTTAAACGAAAAAGCTCTGTTGGTCGACACATAGACAATCGTCAAATATCAGTTGAATAAAGCCAGAAGCTACTTGATTCACTTTACTAATACTTCCACAGTAGGCTCAAACTTCCAAACGAAAGCTATCACTCCGAAAGTCTGTTTTGTTTCTTCAAGGCCATTAGCTGTACCACAAGAGGAAACCGATTAAATTCAGTTCAATTTGTGCAGAGCGCATTACGAATAGGACCGCTCAGAGTACTCAATAGTTTCTGAGACGTCTTCTCGAATTTGCTTACAGTTTTCATTTTGTTGAATCTTCATTTGCAACAAAAAGCTCAAAGCGCGTCAATGTACTTTAAAAAGGAACAAGGATCTTTGGGTTTATCTTTGAAGTAAAATTTAGCAGGTGGACTGAGAGACGCAAGTTTTGTTTCTCCGTTATAACTATTGTTCAAACCAGACAAATGTTGTTTAACCGAGCAATTTGTGCTTTTGCCTCAAAATAACATACCTGCTTTTACAAACCTGCCGAGTGATTAAATTTATGTTCTTCCATGTCACCATCTGCGAGATTTGAAAACGAGTTAACTGGCTCTAGCTAAATTTATTGGTTCTCTATAAAGTTGCCTTCTACTAGATGTGTTATTATTCTAATCAAAACTAAGACTGTTATCACTGTTATTGGTTTGTGCTGCAAATGGACTTGGTGCTATTGACTTTTTTTTGCATAAATTTACAATGTGTCATTGTAAGTTTGCAGCCTCTCATAGGCCACCGAAATGAGGCGTGACGGGAGGTACGAAATGTTAAGTGATTTTTCGCTTAAATGTGAACCTTTTATAGGTTTTATAAAGATTTTTACAATTACTTTATTTATAATTATTTTCTTAAAGCTTAAAATTATATTAAGCTTTTATCGCAACGAGCTTTTTATTAAAAACTATTGGTTTTCAATTTAATATTGTGGTTTAAGAATAAACGTTTAACGAAAAAGCTTTGGTTGATGATTCAGAAAATCGTCGCATGTCAGTTGGCTAAAGCCAGATGATATAAGTTGGATATAGCCAGAAGATACATGATTCAGTTTTTCAATATGCTGATTTTCTCACTGTAGGCTTATAATCCCCACCGAAAGCTCTCAGTCTCGAAATCAGGTTGATTTCTTCAAGGTCGTTAGCTGTACCGCAACAGGGAATCTCAATCAAATTAGTTTGTGCAGATCATAAAGAGAACAGTTTTCACTGTGCCGAAACTTTATTCGCGACAAAAAGCGCAAAACACGCCAATCAATTTTCAAGAAGAACAAGGATCTTTTGATTTATTGATCGAAGCAAAATTGAGCAGGTGGGATTACTCTTACACCTAGCTATTACTTTTGTTCAAATCAGGCAAGCCTTTAATATTTACTAGCTTCTTGTAACTGTAAATCTGCTTGTTCAAAAGCTTTTATTTCCTCCCGATAAAATGTCATGTTATAATAAAAATAACCAAAAACCATTTCATTGCCAAAACCTCCAGATTACTAAAGTCTTCGAAGTACAAAACTGCCTAGTGGTTGAATTGATTTTCTTCCATGTTGGCATCTACGAGAACGATATAATTGGCTCTGACCGAACCCACTGGTTGTCTCTAAAAATTCGGACAGTTATGACTGGTAATTTTTTGCACTGCAATGGAACTGGGTACTACTGACATTTTTAAAGTTTACAAAATTTTACAATTGTAAGTTGTTTCATAACACTTTATCATTTGTAAAAGATGTTAGCGGCCTCGAAGTTAGTTCACGGTATAAAACTCTTCAAAAGTAAGAATAGTTTCTTCTACTACTCTGTTAAGGTGCAATTTTGCAGACTTAATTGCAGCTTCTCATAAACCACCAAAATGAGGCGTGAGATAGGTGGTTTGAAACGCCAAGTGGTTTTTAGCCTTAATGTCAACCTTTGGTAGGTGGCAATAAAGGTGTTTTTTTAAGCAATTACTTTATTGAAAATTGATTTACCTAAAGCTTAAATTTTTAAGCTTTTATCATGACGAGCTTTTCATTATCATGTATTGGTTTGAGAACATACGTTTAACGAAAAAGTTCTGGATAATGACGCAGATAATCGTCGCATATCAGTTGGCTATAGCCAGATGATATAAGTTGGATATTGCCAGGATATACATTGCTCAGTTTATCACTTTTCTGAAACTCTTACTGTAAACTTATTATCCCAACCAAAAGCTCTCACTCTTACAATCTGCTTGGTTTCTTCAAGGTCATAAGCCGCACCTCCAGAGGAACTGATTTAATCAATTCAGTTTGTGTAGCTCACATTATGAATAAGACCACTGGAAGTTCTCCAGAGTTTTTGAGTTTTCTTCTCAACATTGCTCACATTTTTTACTGGGCGAAATATTCATTTACAACAAAAATGAAATGCCAAGTGGTTTTTCGCTTGAATGTGAATATTTTCGAGTTTAAGCTTGCTATTTCTATATGTTAGGCTTTTTGTCACCAAACGAATAATGCTTTGTACCTTTGGCGCGTCTAACTACTTCTTCCTTTGGTTGTTCTTAACGAATGGGTAATAATTCATATACCCGTTATCGTAAGAGGTTTCGCCAGCCTTACTGTAATGGTAGTTTAATGTTCGTAAGGCAAAGTTAGTGACAATTTATTATTCAAATCGCCAAATTCCAGTGTAGCAAGATTATTCCATCTTAAAGCGTATTATTACACCCAGCCCGAGAGTTTCTACTTGTATCAAAATACATTTAATAGAATATGTGTGTAGTACGGTGGTATCGGCATTTGTACGGAAAATGGGTAATAGAGAAACACGAAAGGGCAAAAGGAGTTCCGGAAGCAGCAGAAGGCAAATTCTTAGTATCAGAGGACGGATGACATAATAAGTGCCACTCTACTGTTCAAATCACCAAATATCCGTGTAGTAAGAGTTTTCTTTCTTGAAGCCTCATTATTGCACCCAAACGATCAACTAGCTGTACTCATGCACGCAGACTGGCGTCCAACTGGTATTTTGTTGGTGTGTTCATAGCTTTAAAAAGACAAAGTGATCGTCTCGAAGGTAATTTTATTATTCGAGATGCTTTAACTCTAGATTTTTCAACATCGCCCTTTATTATTTAACATAATATGAAACACACGATTGAATATATTATCATATACCTCTTGATTGAATATATACCCTTAAAACTTAACAACTTAACATTTCCGAATCTAAACTGTTGACAAAATAAAAAACACTTCACTGTTCTCCCTTTATATAAAAAGAACAAAAATTGCCCTCTCGAAATTGTGTCCCATTCACATAGAATATTTATATACTCGTGCAGCTTTACACAATTTATTATATACCTTTATCGGAAAATTCTTTTTGTAATTGTTTTCATGCAGGAAGTTAGAAAATTTCCCGAAAAAAAAGAAAATCTTGACAGAGTAAAAATCCCGAAAAATTTGCCATAAATCTATACGGTTGCGTAAACCAGAATAATCCCATTTTCTTGTCCACCCCAACCACACACAATACAATTTCATTTTATTACATTTTCTAATCGAAATCGTAAATAATTTGCGAAATGGAATTTTAATTCCCGTAAATTTAATTTGAAAGGAAAATTTTTTAAAAAATTAAAATCGAAATAAAATCCAATTTACTTATTTATCGGTTTGCGTCTTGTATTGTGTGTAAGACAAACGTTCGTATGTACCCATAAAAAGTTTTCTTTTTTTTTGTTTTTTTTTTTGAAAAATCGTTGGTCTATGCTCTTCTCTTGTACATACATATATACATACATGTATAAGATTTAAATATTTTGGTCACATAAAAAGTTTATTGATGTGTAAAAAGTCGAATGACCAAAAATACCAATTTATTATTCAATCGAACACAAAATAAAATTGGAAAAACATTTTCCAAAACGATCTGAATTAAAAAAAAAAAAAGAAAAATTATTTTTCCAAAAACAATAACAACAACAAAATGTATAATATATAAAACGAAAAAGCACAAAAATAATACGAACGAGCTTTTATTGTGCGCATGTCGTTTCGATGCTGAGTTATATATTTTTTAGTACTCGCTGTACTAAAATATGTTATCTCTCTCTATATACGAACAATGGCGAGAGAGGTACAATTTCACTCACTTCCACTAAATGAGAATATTCATCCGAACCGAATTTCCCCAATCGAGTCGATATATATGTAATTCGATGTGTATCGGTATATTTTAGTTGTACTAAACACTTTGCACGTATAACACACGCACACCGTCACTGTAACCCAAAATTTGTCCACAACTATACGTATAAAATATTAGTCGACCGGAAAACTCACTTCACTAAATACAAATATTGAATGAAGAATCTTGAAATGGTTGTTATGTCGATTGTGGGTACTTCAAAATCACACCCCGCAACAATATAAGAGTGTTGTGTTGGCCACTCTCAACAAGAGGAACATAATATATATATTTATATAGATATGTATACAGTGCGTCAACACCTTATACAAAGTGGAATTATAAATTAATTATTTATTTTCGCGCGCCGCGTTAATTATTTATTTATTTATTTAATTCATTAAAAAACAATTAAATAAAATATTTATTAATTTCCTCAAATTTGTTAACAATAAAATAATTGTGTGTTTGTGTGTGTGTATGTGATGTGTTATATATGCACATAAATAAATATATTTTTAATAAATTCAGTCAGGATTTGAAGAGCGGATGGAACGAGGATGTGGGTCGCGGGGAGGTGTATGCACCACCAATTTCGAATTTGTTAAAAAATGATGCGATAATTTAACATACACAGAGATACATGATTGTTATGTCGGGGTTATTTTTTAAGCATAAATAATATTTTTTAATATTATGCTGGGATACATACATCATTTATATACGAGCATGTTGTGTGTACGAGACGAATATTGAGAGATATGTATTTACATGTATATTTGAATTGATTGATTGCTTTTGATTGAATAAATTTATTATCAAGTATTTTTGGCCGGATATACATAAATAATATTTTTATTTATATTTGGATACATACATATACATATGTGACACATTTTGCGACTGTGGCCACACAGAAAAAAAACGTTTTTTTGTGGTTGAATTATATGCGCCTTTTTATGTTTATAGGATATATGTTGCTCGTATAAAAACGAAATTGATATGTTTTCTTTTATAGGTGATCGATTTGAACTCATAAACGATATTTTATCACAGTCGATGCTTGACACACTTTTCGCGATGACTAAATGCTAGTATACGATGAACTCCTATTTGGGGTCTCAACTACTCAAATAACCTTTACAAAGAAAATCCAGAGCCACTGTAGAACGTATTTTGCCTTAATGGCCATTATCTGTCTTATACCTTTAAGTCACTTGCATTTGAAGAAAGATCAATTGCAATTCTCCGTTAAAGCACCATAAAGCACATGAATTCTTACATATTGATCAATTGATCAAAAATTAATCAAACAATAACTAAGACGATGAAATTTAAAAATGCTTAGTTATTTTATTATTAAAAATCAAATGTGCTTTTAAATATATACAAATTTAAATTGTTCACTTGATTGTTCAAGAATTGATGTTGTTAAGGTTATATGTCACTTGTCAAAGCTTTTTAAAGCTCATGAATATTGTATATTAATGTATGTTAATAGATCTACATATTTTGGAGTATTGAATTCCAATTACTTTCAGAATAATTTTCGCGATGCCATATAAAATTGAAAGCTCAATGTTAAAGCTTTTATGAAAATTGAACGGTTTTTTAAAAATATATTCTTACTCATATTAAAGAATTTTGTTACTGCATATCAAATTCGATTAAACGATAAAGATCAAATTTTGCACAGTACGAAATTATTGTTGTCGATGTGATATGTCAGTTGTTGTTGTCAAATAATTTTGTTTTCTAAAATATACTTTTGTAAACATTAATTTGGAATAATTACCTGTTCGTTTGTAACCCGAATACTAACGACAAATGCTAGTTCATAAAATGTTTGGCAAAAAGCTCCTTAAAGCTCATTAAACTGGTATATTAACAGAAGTTAACAGTCTTACATATTCTTGAATTTTATCCTACGATTATTTCCAGGATAGTTTTGGAAAAACACTTTATACTTGAAAGCTCAATATTAAAGCGTTTATGTGATAATATTCCTAATCATAGAAAATTATTTTATAATTACATATCAGAGTGACCTATCAACATAAAACTATGCACAACACAAAATTGTTGTTGTCAACGTGATATGTCAATTGTTGTTGACAAAGCTTTAATTAAGCTCAATGTGAAAGCTTTTGTGAAATTTAAATGTTTAATGAAAATATATTCAAAACCATACGCTAGTATTTGGTTACTGCATATCAGATTCGATTTAACGATTAAGATCAAATTGTGCACAATACGAAATTGTTGTTATCAATATGATATGTCAGTTGTTGTCAAATACTTTATTTATTAAATAATACTTTAACAAACATTAAATCGGAAATATTAACTATTCGTTAGTTATTCAAATAGAAACGTCAAATGACAGTTCATAAAATGTTTAACAAAAAGCTCCCTAAAGCTTATGAAAATTTTATGTTAACAGAAATTAAAAAACTTAAATATTTTTGAATATTATTCTACAATTATTTCTAGGATAACTTTGGCAAAGCGCTTTATACTTGAAAGCTCAATATTAAAGCTTTAATGTGATAATATACTTAATCATAGAGAATTATTTAATTATTACATATCAGTTTTACCTATTAACATGAAATTATGCACAACACGAAATGGTTGTTGTCAATGTGATATGTCAATTGTTGTTGTCAAAAGCTCATGAAAATTAATGGATGTTAATAGTCAAACATCTTCTTGAATATTGACCTAAAAACAATCCCAGAATTATTTTGGAGTTGTAATATAAAATAAAAAGTTAAATCTGAAAATTGAAAGCTTTAATGAAAATATATTCTTAATCATACAGAAGTATAGTTACCAAATACCAATATCAGATTCAATTTAACGATAACGATCAAAATTTGCACCAAACGAAAATGTTGTTGTCCATGTGATATGTCAATGTTGTTGACAAAGCTTCTTAAAGCTCATGAAAATTAAAAGATGTTAACAGACGAACATACTCTTGAAAATTGACATTAAATTAATACCAGAATAATTTTGGCGTTGACTAATAAAATTGAAAGCTCAATGTGAAAGCTTTTATGAAATTGAAATGTATAATATAAATATATTCTGATTCAAATAAAAGTTTTTGGTTACTGGATATCAGGTTCGATTTAACGATAAGGATCAAATTTTGCACAGTATGAAATTGTTGTTGTCAATGTGATATGTCAATTGTTGTTGCCAAAGCTGCTCAAAGCTCATGAAAATTAATAGATGTTAATAGTCAAACATATTTTTGAGTATTGACCTACAAATAATTCCAAAATAATTTTGGCGATGCCATATAAAATTGAAAGCTCAATGAAAAAGCTTTTACGAAATTTAAAGGTTTGATCAAAATATATCCTTAACCATACGCAAGTATTTGGTTACCTAATATCAGATTTGATTTAACGATAAAAATCAAATTTTGCACGATACAAAATTGTTGTTGTCAATGTGATACTCGTGTCAGTTGTTGTTGTCAAATTATTTATTTATCAAATAATACTTTTATAAAGATTGTTTGTCTGTGATTCAAATAGTAATGTCAAATGACAGTTCATACACCGAAAAAAAACATTGTATAATATTAACGACAGAGTCTTCGTTAAACAACTAACGAATGAAATCATTAATGAAACGACAAATTTATTATTGTTACAGATTTTTGTTATCTTAATATAAAATTCTTTAAATTATATTTTGATATTCAAGTAAAATCACATTATCTGAACATGCTTTGATTAATTGAATTAGATTTTGACAGTTCAAAGAACTTTCATTAACGAAACTAAAATTATTAATTTTTATTAAGATTCGTTAATACGTTTGAAAATTTTTAATTAATCGTACTAAGTAGTACTATTTTTTCTTTATTTAATAATTTTTCTTTCAAAAAATTGGTATAGAAGTAATATTCTTTAATTTAATTAATATTTGCTAAATAAAAAATAATAATTGAAAACATTTATAAAAAACCAGGCTGTTAAACGGTAAACCTAAGTTAAATAATAATAATATTTGGATTAATATTAATTGTTTTGATAAAGCTTAATGCGGTCTAGTACATTTCATATAATTAGACAAATTTTCCTAATACTAATGAAAGTTCTTTAAAACAATTAATTTCAATGCAAACATTTTATTATACAACTAAGATCTACCGTTTAACATTTTTCAATCATAATTGGATAGTCAATGCGGAAAGATGCAACTTACAATACCACATTTGACACGTGCTTAATTCTTTTGAAGTTTACGTTTATTTTGGTAAACTATTAAGAAATTGGAAACAACCAGATAGTGTTAAAAAAATTATAATAATATTAAAATAATTCCTATAAGCTGAATTGTCAAAATAGGTATTTGCAACGATATTGAAAACAACAAGTACCTGTCTCAGTCTAGTCCCAAGTTTATTTTCTTATACTGGCACTATAAGCAATCATATACTGTGAATATGATTGATTTTAGTTCTTTAATATTTATATATATATATATATATATATATATATATATATATATATATATATATATATATATATATATATATATATATATATATATATATATATATATATATATATATATATATATATAAAGCGCCCGCGTGGCGCAGCTACACGTGAAAGGTATATTTGAGGGAACGAATATTCTTTAATTCAAATATCTGTATTTTATTAAAACTGCTACATTTAATTAAAATTCTTTTAAAATAATGTAATTAATGTTAATTAATATAATTAATATTTTTTAAATTGAAAATATCAAACTAACAATAACTTCCTTAATGTTAAGATGATTTAATATTAAAATCAAATCCAGATTTAACTAATATTCATCATTATAACAAACATTAATTATTTCTTATTTCTAAAATAATTGTATTAATTAATAGTTGTTGATTAATTTTTTGATGTTTGATTAATAAAATTGCATAAAATTAATTAATTATTCGTCGGCTGCATATAGACGACGAGTTTTTTTAATGCACCAGAATTCGTTATCTATACACAATTATTTTTTTCGGTGTAAAATGTTTGCAAAAAAAGCTCCTTAAAGCTCATTAAACTGGTATATTAACAGAAGTTATCAGTTTTACATATTCTTGAATTTGATCCTACGATTATTTCAAGGATAATTTAGGCAAAGCATTTTATACTTGAAAGCTCAATAGTTACGCTTTTATGTGATAATATTCCCAATCATAGAAATTTATTTTATTATTACATATCAGATTTACCTATCAACATGAAATTATTCATAACACGAAATTGTTGTTGTCAATTGTTGATGCCAAAGCTTCTTAGAGCTCATGAAAACTAAAAGAAGTTAAAAAAGTAACATATTCTTGAAAATTGACATAAAATTAATTCCAGAATAATTTTGGCGTTGACCTATAAAATTGAAAGCTCAATGTGATTCTTTTGTGAAAATTGAAAGCTTTTATCAAAACATATTCTTAATCATACGCAAGTATTTGGTTACTGAATTTCAGATTCGATGCAACTATAAAAATCAAAGTTTGCACGGTACGAAATTGTTGTTGTCAAAGTGATGTCAGTTGTTGTTATCAACGCTCCTTAAAGCTAATGAGAAAACTATAAAAAAAAAGATAATAGTGTTATATATTCTTGAATATTGAACAATAATTACCAGAAAAATATTTTTAATTATATCGGTTTGAACTCATACGCGATATTTTACTAAGATTTACGCTCAGAAGCTAAAAGTATACAAGGAAGATACAGGACTATAGGATACACTTTAATTCTGGAACTTTTCCTACTCGAAGAATCTACAGCTGTATCAAAAAGAAGTTAACTGTGTAGATTAAGTAACTTTTGGCTTGAATCTTAACACTTGGAGTCTGTTGATTGCGGAATTATTAGAAATCCTTATAGAAAATTGGTAAATATACTGTTACTGCAAACCAGAGGATTCCATACTGTCTAAAGTGTGGCAGTTTTAATGAAATTATTTCTTGTAGAGGCAGTCTCTAGAACATAATAATTAATAAACTACTACGTAAGACCAAAAGAGAAAATGTAAGCTTTCTTTCCTTTTTGGCCTTTATCAAGTACACCACTATTCATTTGTAAACTAAAAAGCTAACATTTTCGTTAAGTTGTGGTTTTTAATTTATTGGAATATACTCCAGACATATGATCAATCTACGATTCGTAACAATTGATTTCGATTTTTATGTTTGTTCAGTGCGAGTTGATGTTGAACACTCTATTGTTCAACATCAACTCGCACTGAACAAACAGAAGCAATCACACTCTTTATGATACCAGTCTCAATTTTAATTGCTACAACGTTAATGGTAGTTGATATCTTTATACTCAAATAATTTGGTTGCATATATTCTGGTTAAAGATCGTCCTATAGGAAAATGCAATCCTGTTAAAATTTTCAAAATGACATATATCGTAAATGGAGTGATTGGACGAGAATTAAACACAAACTCGACTGTGACTAATATCAGAAGTTCCTCATACGCAAAGGTAGCATATGGCGAAGGTTAAGTGCAGATTCATGTATTCCACCAAAATTTGAAGCGACAGGTGGTGCAAAGTATAAAATTATATGATCCTTGCTTATCAGTGAATTAATCTGAACTTGTGTACCTGTAGTGTGAAGCTTTTTCTACATTTAGAGCAAATCCAAATTTGCTCCTACGAATTTGTTCCATTATCAGAAAATACTGTTTTGCACAATTCACGAGTATGGATGATTGCAGATGTTAGATTTGAAGACAATTCAATGCGTATTACACATTTGTTTAATTATAAATTTTGCCACGTACTCGATATTGAATATGAAAAAGATCTGAATATAGTCAATCCCAACATTGGAGAATGTTGGAAAAGGAGTTAGTTTTTGAGTTGGGGGATTTCCTATCAATGTCGAGAGATGTAAAAAATTGCAGCAAATTTTTGGCGACCACGATATACTGTAATAAAACTTTTGAATTTCGGTTAACGTATATGACCGTAGTTTACTTCAGCTGCCAAGTCCCAGTTGTTCTTGATGCATTGAAACCACAATAAATGACCAAATGAACGACTTGGCATAAATCTAGATACAAATGGATTTATGGCATTTATTGAACAGATGAAGTGTCACGCTTGATTTGCTGAATTTTGGAAGTTCACTAAGAAAATAAATTCAAAGGTTTTCATCCCAATCTAACTTGAGAGACAATAATTTTTGTTAATTAATCTACAAACTCTCTTTACTCAACAATATATTTAAAACGAAACATAAGCCCCCAGATATAAAACAATGATGTCATCAACAAGAGCGACACTGGAATCTGGTAAAAACATTTATTAACTAGTCGGTTGGAGATATGGAACAACATATGAATGGCATTCTAAAGCACTTGGAAAGCAACAAGGCAGTATTCTACCTCAGAAAGAGCCAAACAAGTTCTTGTTTGTTACCCTGCTCTCTAAGCTCATTAAAATTGTATAATATATAAGTTAAAAGTGTTATATATTTTGAAAAATTTATTAACAATTAGTTTACATAATAATTTTGGCGCTGAAATTAAAACTTGAAAGCTTTTATGTCATAATATTCCAAG
This sequence comes from Tipula lateralis, assembly GCA_963932295.1. Taxonomy (NCBI): domain Eukaryota; kingdom Metazoa; phylum Arthropoda; class Insecta; order Diptera; family Tipulidae; genus Tipula; species Tipula lateralis. The sequence goes on from OZ010738.1 coordinate 160,712,063, forward strand.
CCATAGAAAACTATTTTGTTATTGCATATCAAATTGACACGAAACTAAATTATTGTTGTCAATGTGAAATCTCAGATGTTTTAATCAAAGCTCCTTAAAGCTCTTGAAAATTGTATATTAATATATGTTAAAAGCCTTGCATCCTCTTGAATATTGACTAATCAAAGAATAATTGTGGCAGTAAAATTAAAAGTTGAAAGCTTTATCTTAAAGCTTTTAAGAAAAATTATTCCACTCCATAGAAAATTATTTTGTGAATGCATATCAGATTCAATTAAACTAGACAACATCAAATCGTTGTCTATGCAATATATAAGTTGTTGTTCTCAAAGCTACTTGAGTTGTTATTCTCAAGGCTTCTTAAGACCAACAATAATTTCCATAGTACTTTTGGCGACGAAATTTAAACTTAAAGCGGAATGTTGCAGCTTAGTTGTTATGAAAAATTTAATCATTCTGATGAAATCTTTTTGCCAAACCAAGAAGCTGTTGAAGAAAAGTTTCGATAGTAGATTTGAGTCAGTAGATATGGAGTACTAAAACTATAAATATGGATGAAGACAGGAACTGCAAACTATTTTCACTTTAAACAAGCATCAATGGTAATAAGTCAAAGAAATTTAAAAGCTCAAGATAATTATAAGCTTATTGCTATTTTAACAACAGTGCGGTGTTCAATAAGAATATAAATATTTGACCAGTGGCTTACGTACATTAAGGTTATAAGGAAAAATTGAAAGCTCTGTGTGACTTAACTCCACTTGTATTATGTATAGACTCATCATTGTGTGTATTGCCAAATATAAACAGCAGCAGCAGCAGCTATGCAAAATATTTTTAATATGCATCCAATTTATTTAAATTTTATTTATATAAATTTTTTCTTTGATCATTTTCATATAAAAACGAGATAATATGATTCCAGCGAGCTTTTCATCATTTTATCGAAAAAAATCGAATTTTTAATCATCGCATAAGCGCGATTCAATCGTTTGTATATACGTATGTTTATTTATCAGCTCAATTTATGTACAAAATGGGAATAAGTTAAATTATATAATATCGTTTACAGTATAGCCATGTTAGTACGAGCATATTATGTATCCTAATTTCTAATTTGACGTATCGTAATTCGTATAATTGGATTCATTTCTCGATATATAATGTGTTGTGTGAATTCGTTCACTGTACTTGGTTTTTTTTTCAAACGATTTAAGGCGGATATTATATTTCATATATCAAAACGCGAGAGCTTATATAGAAACTTTTTATGTACTTTTTTACACAACAGAGAGTGGTAGTATTCTTTTAGTACGGATACAATAACAACGAAAAAGCGTTCAAAGTTTATTTAAAGTTTTTCAGTTTTATTTTAATTAAATTATAAATTACTGGAACGGTTTTGTGGTGAATTATAATTTTTTATATTTGTTGTGCTTACAGTTGTTAGCTTTTTTTTTAATATATTCTAAAAATAATGCAGTGTTTAACTTTCATGTCAAAAATAGTTTGTAAAATTTTATTTTTGCGAAACACGTAATTTTCGTGTAAAATATGAAACTTTGTGGTGTTTGGTTTTATTCATTTCAAGTTTTATTAACTGAAGAGTATATATATATATGTTTAGAATAAGCTGGATGCACCGGTTGTTCATGAAGTAAACTTTTTTTAAGAGAAGACTTCACCTTTCAGTTCAAATCAACACGCGGAGCAGTTCTTTGGTGTAACATCAATTCGTGAAAACACGGGAGTTTACCGCTCGTAGTAAACCAGTGAATTAACTGACCACGCCATTCTGCCCTAATGAATTCTGGGGTAAGTAACACATTGCACAACAGAACCATTTATTGCAAAACAATAAGAACTCTTGAAACCCTCTGATTAAGCGTCTGAACAACAGAGGTCAACTCACCTACTCGAGGATATCTATATAGTTCAAAAACTGAGATCCAGTTGTAACATGAGATTGGCTATGGACAGAACTACGACATACGTCTTTTGCTCGGTCATGAACAAAAAATTTAGAAAGTCTTTATAACACTGTTCAATGCCTAGTTCAGGTCTATACATTCAAATCTAGAACCAATTGATAAGGGTTATGTGTATAAATCAAGACTAATCAATACTCTTACAGCTCCTATATCATTTTATAGGTACATATAGAACGTCCACAATACATAAACTGGACTGGACAATCTTATTCGATTCGTTATTATTTCTCCCAGTTTCATGTATTGCCGAATTGTTTCAGTTCAGCCAGACAGCTCCTTATTTGAGATGGTGAGCGGATCTTTTCACAAAATCTTAAGTCGTCAGTAATCATATTCGTGTTTCTTACCCTTATATAGGGCCACTGATTTCACAAATCAAGTTTGTTGCTTTGTATTTCATATCTGAATGTTATCATGCTTTTGCTACAGTACAACTTATTTTAACATCGATAGTTACTTGCAGTTGATCGTAAAAAGTGCACTAATATTCATGCTTCATTGTATGCTGTTTCGGGACGGGGTCAAAATCGCAATTGAAGTACACGAACAAAAGATTGGTTTTACTATTCTTGATGATATGAATTGATACGAAAAGCTTCTAACAGGTCTGAATTTTACCCATTCGTCTCTTATATGCTGGTTGATGATGTCCGCTCAAGAAAGAGCATTGCTAACACTTCCGTTGTGCTATCGAGGAAGGAGATGCATCTACAATTCTTACAAAAATTTCTTCTATTCTCCTGAATTGCCAACCTTTATTCACAAAGAATATTTTCCATCTATTTAGCTGGTGCTTTCGAGTGGTTAAGACTATACAAAAGAATCTATTATAGGTGCTAATTAACTTGGAAGGACGGACTTGGAAGATTTAGTTGGAACATTTCTTTGAATGTGTTCTGAGTTTCCTTCCACGTTGCACTGTATTTGGCAACCGCTGATTATGTTTGTTCTATTTATTGTATAGGAGGTATTTTGGTTATTTATCTTACTATTTTTTTAATTACTTTGAAGAGATTTGAAAACATTCTGGAGTGTGCTTAATACTTTGGTTTGTAACTGTTTGAAGAATGCGTCTTTGGTTAAGTTCAACGATGCACCTATAAATGCATAACACTTTTGAATGATTAAAGTTTCTTATTTTCGAACTTTGATGAAAACTTTCTGCTATTTTTCTACTTATAGGTTAGTAGGTAGTCCGTCTATTGGCAAACTACTTTTTGTTTGCTCCCTTTATTTATCTCTCTACTTGTGCTAACTAGCCTTGATGTTTTCGTTAAAGTTCTGATGTTCAAGTTTCCAATGCCTGTTCGTCTTCATGTTCTTCTCCGTGTTTGGGTTTGTATCTGTCCTCGGATCCTTATCCACGTCCATGTCCTGATTTGAGTCCGTGTCCAAATCCGTGTCCAAGTCCGTGTTTGAGTCCGTGTCCGAGTCCGTGCCCGAGTCCAAGTCCGAGTCCGAGTCCGTGTTCAAATCCGAGTCCGTGTCCGAATTGGAGTCTTCGTCCAAGTCCGTGTCCGTGTCCGTCTCCGAGTCCATGTCCGAGTTCGAGTCCGACGCGAGTCCAGTTTCAATAAAACCGGATTATTTCTCTTCATATTCCAAAACCAAAAGTTATACACAAGATACAACTAGATTCAGATCCCGATAGGAAATGACAAAAGCACGCATGCAAGGTCGATGAAGAATGGGCTGGTGGTATTATAATTTCGGAGCTTTCTTGAACTGCAAAAAAAGCTCAAGATAAGATTTCTTTTATTTCAAATCATTAAATATTTTGATTTTTAATTTCGATTACCGAACATACAAATATGTTTGTTGAAGAAGTGGATACGAGTGTAGATCATGGAAACTGGATCCAAAAACAAAATTCAACTTGAAAATTAATTTTATCTGAGAAAAATTATGTTTTCAGGGAAATACATTACATATATTATATTACAATCGTATATATGCTATATAATATATGTACGTAGAAGCATTAGAAGCACGAAATGTGTTCCATTATTACAAGTATATATACCGTCTATATACGGGAAGCAAAATAGAACGATAATCTTTAAATCTTGTCAATATATTGATGTCACGTTTTTTCTTTTTCGTTCTTATTCATTTTGCCTAGTTTATCGGGTAACACGGCACACAAAACTGAACGATAAACCTTAATAAGCCAATGTGCGATAGAAAGAGAATGAAAGCTTTTAGATGATTTTTTTGTACCTACAACACGGAAAATGAAAGAATATTACGCTGTCAAAGTCAAATGTGATATAATATTTTTGACAACAAGATTCGCAACAAAAAATTGTATGATGAACCAACAAAAATTTATAAAACGGAAACTTGCTAAGTTGACTCATTCCATTCCTTGGGAAAATCTTCGTCTTACATATAACCTGACACCTTCATTTTTTTATACATAAAGATACACAAGTCTATTTATACATGATAATATGTAATACTTAATATTTATATGCGGATTACGATTTGAAACGATGCGAAGATGATTAGAATGTATATACAGTGTATGTGTGTGCTGGATACAGTCTAAATTATGCTCATATCCCTTTCATAATTCGATAATATATTTTGAAACTTACATTCCATGTAAATTGGGCTCTTAAAACATAATATAACGAACAAAATCAACAAAAGTCAGTTTCATAGCTGGTGTATAGAGACGGCCCATATGAATCAGATTCTAACAAAATAGGTGTGATTTTACTACAAAATGACAAAGACCTTCGATTAAATGAACAAACTTTTAAATATTTCACGAGTCATTTGGGTTTTTTAATAGAAAAATCAATGAATCATCTAACAGACATATAGGCTGTGTTTTCTTGTTTAAATTGTTTCAAGGCTTTAACAGCTTTACTGGAGGATTTCACTATATTTACAAGGTGGAAGCACGCATATTGACAAATCTTAAAATAATAGACATACCTGTCATGAATATATTCCGACTGATTAATGCCTCACGAATACCTTAGAAATAATTTAGATTCGAATACATTATGTCAAATTAGTGCGTCCCAGCATAACTTAGGAATCATTTGTATTTCAAAAAATACTCCCAAATAGAAAATGTAATTTACTACAACATATGAAGATGGAAAAGCTTTGATACAATAAATCTGAGCTTTTAACATTTTATTATTTACTAAGCTTTTGAAGGTTGATAAGTGCTAAACAAAATGTGTCTAGAATCATATATAACAATTGGTTTGTAAATGTCCATCATAAAGGTCATAGACGGAGACTTCTTTCTATACCTACATAAAGAAGCTACCATAGAAACCAACAGTAAAAATTAAGTTAAGAAAATTCAAACTCTTAAAAATTGGTGCCAACGTGAAGGTAAATACTATGTATGTATTAAACGCGAGAGAAAATCTTATACACCGGTGAGCTTAAACCTAAAAAACAAGAAAACTAAAGTTCAATAACCAATGTACAATATTACAAAGGCTCGATGACAAAATCGGCTTTGGGCATTCAAAGCGTATTCATTTGAGCTTTTCTATATTGGTTGAAAACAATTTTCGATTGAAAGCTCATGCAACAATCGATATAGGTATTGGTCGTTAATCATATGACGGATGTCAGGAATGAACTTCTTATCATATATAACCGTTGCCGAGATGGACTTGACAATATGACCATGAAGGTAAGGCTTTCATTAGTTTAGAAAAGCCTGTTTATGCTTGGGCTTTTTGATTTTGGTAGAACATATTTTTCAATAAAAGCTCATGCAACAATCGATATATATATATATATATATATATATATATATATATATATATATATATATATATATATATATATATATATATATATATTTATATATATATATATATATATATATATATATATATATATATATATATATATATATATATATATATATATATATATTTATATATTTAAATATATATAAATATATATATATATATATATATATATATATATATATATATATATATATATATATATATATATATATATTTATATATTTAAATATATATAAATATATATATATATATATATATATATATATATATATATATATATATTATATATATATATATATATATATATATATAAATATATATCGATTGTTGCATGAGCTTTTATTGAAAAATATGTTCTATATACGTCTATTGCCTTAAATATATATATATATATATATATATATATATATATATATATATATATATATTATATATATATATATATATATATATATATATATATATATATATATATATATATATTATATTATATATATATATATTATATATATATATATATATATATATATATATATATATATATATATATATATATATATATATATATATATATATATATATATATATATATATATATATATATATATATACATATTATATATATATATATATATATATATATATATATATATATATATATATATATATATATATATATATATATATATATATATATATATATATATATATATATATATATATATATATATATATATATATATATAAATATATATATATATATATATATATATATATATATATATATATATATATATATATATATATATATATATATATATATATATATATATTGCTTGTTAATCATATGGTTAATCAAGAATGACATTTTTTGCAATCTGGTCAAGAAGTTAAGGCTTCTATCTTTCAATAAAAGCTTATTTATACATAAGCTTTTTGATTTTGCTGTTTTTTTTTTAATTTCATGCAACAATCGACATAATAAACTTGGGGCATTCCAGAAAAGCTTATTCATTTGAGAGTTTTGATTTTTGTAGAATTAAATTTTGGGATGAAATCTCATGCAACAATCGATATACAAAATACTCGTTGATCATATGGTCGATGCCATTGATGGAATATTTCGACGTATAATTTAGGCTGTTGATTTTCCAGAACCCAAAATCTAGATTTGAGCTTTTTGATTTTGGAACTAATGAAACAATCGATATACGTCTATTGCCTTTTTTAACATATGACGAGAGGTATGGACTATTTGACAATATAGCCAAGAGAGGCCTTGCGACATTCCAGAAATCTGTACCATTATTTGAGCTTTTTGATTTTGCTAGATAACAATTTTCGATTACAAGCCCATGCAACAATCGATATAATTGTTGTTTATTTATTATATGTTTGACGCTAGTGATGAACTACTTAGCAATCTGATCAAAAAAAAGCTTTTAACAATTCTAAATATATTATCAATATTTCGACTTGTTAATTTTGTTATACCAAGATTTTCGAGTAAAAGAGAGGCGTCCCGATATTCCACTAAACTGTACCATTATTTGAGCTTTTTGATTTGTGTAGAACACAATTTTCTAATAAAAGCTCATGCATGGATCGATATAAGTATTTAGGTTAATCATATTGCCGATGCAACGAATAGACTTGGCAATCTGTTCTGAAAAACCTAGTTAGAATTGGGCTTTTTGAGTTTGGTAGAACAAAATTTTCGATTTAAAGCTCATGAAACAATCTTTGTACGTTTTTCTTTTTATTCATATACCCGTCAACAAGGATTGACTATTTGTTAATCTGGTTAAAAAAAGCTTTCCAAAATTCCAGAAAACTGTTCCATTATTTGAGCTTTTTGATCTGTAACACAATTTTCAATTCAAATCTTATGCAACAATCGATATTCGTATTATTTGTTTATCATAGGCTGAAACCAGGAAAAGACTTGGCTCCCATTAGTATAGAAACACCTGTTTATACTAGGGCTTTTTCATTTTGATAAAATACAATTTTCGATGGAAAGCTTATGCAACAATCGATACACTTATTGCTTGGTAATCATATGGCGTGTGCCAAGAATGACCTTTTCGGTAATCTGGTCGAGAAGTGAAGGCTTCCATCATACAATAAAAGCCTATTTTATGATTTTAGAATAAAAAAATTTTTAGAATTGAAATCTCATGCAACAATCGATAAATTTGTTGCTTGTGTATCATATGTTAGACGCTAGCGATGGGCTACTTATCAATTTGATCAAGTAAGAGCTTCCAAAAGTTCTGAATAGATTATCAATATTTCGGCTTTTTAATTTTGTTATAACAAGATTTATGATTGAAAGCTCGTGCAACAGTCGATATACATGTTGCTTGTTTATTATATGACCGACACCAAGCTTTTGATTATCTGATCAATATGTTTTATAAGCGTATTTATGTTTACTGTCATGTAATTGATGCATGACTAACTCAAGGCAGCATTGATGAGTTACTTGCGATTTTCATAAAATTATACCTTTCACTCGGACTAAGTTGTATCCTACAAATTTGCATCATATGGTGTTGCGCTTACATTAGATTAGAAAAGCCTGTTGGTAATTGAGCTTTTTGATTTTGCTAGAATACAATTTTCAATTACAATTCCATGCAACAATCGATATAATAATTATTTATTTATCATATGTTTGACGCTAGGGATAGACGACTTTGAAATCTGATCAAAAAAAGCTTTAAACAATTCTGAATATATTATCAATATTTCAATATTTCCAACCCATATGCTCAATGACAGGATACACTTCGGATATTCCAAAAAGCGTATTCATTTAAGCATTTAGATTTTGGTAAAACAAGATTTTCGATTGAAAGCTCATGCAACAATCGATATACAAAATACTTGTTGATCATATAACTCACGCCAGTGATCGACTATTCAGACGTCTAGGTCAGGCTCTCGATATTCCACAGCACTATATTTATATTTGGGCTTTTAGCATCTCATGCAACAATCAATATAAGTATTGTTTGTTTATCATATGGCCAATGCCAAGAATGGGCTTGACAATCTGTTCAGGAAATCCTAATAAGAATTGGGCTTTTTATGTTTGGTAGAACAAAATTTTTGATTTAAAGCTCATGAAACAATCTTTATACATATTGCTTTATACATATATGGCCGTCTGCAGGGTTTAACTATTTGACAATCCGATCAAGAGAAGCTTTCCAACATTCCAGAAAACAGTTTCATTGATTGAGCTTTTTGATTTTTGTAGAGCATAATTTTCTATTGAAAGCTCATGCATTAATCGATATACGTATTACTTCTTAATACGAAGGCTGATGTCAGGGATGAACTTGGCAATCTGACCATAATATAGGCTTCCATAAGTTCAAAAAAGCTTATTTATTCAACTGTGCCTTTTGATTTTGGTAGAACAAAATTTTCGATTAAACGCTCATATAACATGTATATCTACATATTGTTTGTTTATCATCTGACCGAAACAGAGCTTTTCGTATCTGGTCAAGTTGTTTTATATTTAAACGTATTTATAGTTCTGTCATGTAGCTGATGCAAAATCATGCATCAGAGTGAAGTCAAGAAGAGCCACCTTATTTGGATCTTAATCGCAGAGTATAAAAATGTAGATTTGGAAGTCACGTAGATTAATTCTAAATAATGTTCTTGTAAACTTAGCTCTGGTTATAGCTAGATTATAGCCTACAAGACAAGCAAGTATCTAAAATCGTTGAAAATTGCTTTCATGAAAAAGCTGGTACTAAAAGCGATCGTTCATTGTTTAAAACCCAAATCAATCGGATTTTGATTAAGAATAAAAGCAGTCAAGTAAGATATTCTTCGAGAAGATGAGTATTCGCATTGTATAACTCATTTTTATTATTCTGACTGAAACTGTAAACTTGCGCAATATTGTAATTGGTTCAAAAATAGATAAATTCGAAAACTGAATTACAAATGTTATGCCATACACAAAACAAATTAATTCAATACATGTCACTTATCTTTTATATACAAACCAATGAATTTCAATTTCGCCCCTACCCCCCGTCCTTCTCGCCTCTCAAAGCACAACATTGGGAATATAATAAGATATGGAAACGAAACAAAAACTAATTATCTTTCAAACAAGAACCCCATACCAAAAAAAAAAAGAATGGGACGAGATTCGAGAGGAAGCATAAAAATACAGAAAATTGTTTGTTCTTTTTGCAATCAAACCACATTTTTAATTTATTTCATTCAAAAAATAAAACATAAAATGAATGTTATTACTGTGTATAGTGGAAGAACAATTACCAAACCAAATGATAAGAATTTCTCGTCTGCTATAGCTACAACATATATACATGGTATATATGTGTAATATGTTGAGTTTTCTAAATAACATATTATAACAACATATATCTGTGTATATGGCATTCCATTTTCCACATAACAATAAAATGAGATATAGATTAAATATAATTTTTGGGTGAAGCATAAAACGAATTTGGAAATTTTAATTACGATGTCCTTGTCAATATGTTACACACATATCCATACAGTGTTTGAGTGGCCAAGTTAAGATTCCACTGTTTTTTTATAACAACAACTTAATGTTCGATTTTCCAATTTTAATCAAATTTTTCGGTTTCTCATGCTGTGGTGGCCCAAACTGGGTGGTTAAAGTTCAAACCTCTGACTTGACTTAACCAATTGTACGGCAGTACTAATACTGGCACCTTGATCTATGAAAGTGGCAATTCAAATGGCCGCTTTCCAACCCGTGTTGCAAACAATGTATTGTTATAGTGAGAGCAAGGCAAGGTCGGATGAGTCAATCTAGCCCAAAGTCATTGGAATTGTTGATAGTATTGAACCAATTGTTATGTTGAATGACATGAATAAAATCTGCATCGAGAGATATTGATGAATTGGTCGAATCAGACATAACATTTCTAGACTATACTTTTCTCACTCTGATCGATGCCGCTAATGATGCTGGTCAGCTTATATTAAGGCCACGATACTTGACTAAGTAAAAGCTTCAATGGAAATTTAATCGCTTAAAATAAGATAATTGGAGAGATAATATGGTTAACAAGCAATACGTATATCGATTGTTGGATGAGCTTTTACCCGAAAATTTTGTTCTACTAAAATTAAAAAGCTAAAATAATGACACCGTTTTCTGGAATGTTGTATTACCACTCTTGGCCAGATTGTCTAATAGTCCATCCTTGTCGCCGGCCTTATGATTTAAAAGCAATACGTATGTCGATATGTGCATGAGCTTTTAATCGAAAAATTTTTTCTACCAAAATGAATACGCTTTTCTGGAATGCCCGAAGTTTATCCTGTCATCGAGCATATGTAATATTGTGGATTAATTATTGGATTATTGGAAGACCACGATTCTCGTCAAGTTAAAGCTTCAATGGAAAGTTGATTGCTTGGAATAAAAGAACTGGCGAGGTAAGGCTCTAAATTTCACAGCATAATATTTTGAGAATATAAAGATTCCATCCTAATCGATAAAACACTGAACAAGTTGATAGTACATAGATAGATAGGTTTGTGTTTATGATCCTGGTAGGCAAAATGCTGTCCTACTTTTAGAAAGAGAACTGTGACGTTCGGAGCAACTCATATAAATGGCAAAATTAATTCACACCACAATCAATTAATAAAATCGATATTGCGGGTTAAGTTCTTGTAATTCACTTGTACTGTCCCGTTACGACTGAACGTATATATACGAATCATACAGTATGAACATCAGGTCCAGTAGCATATGTCTGATGAGATGGATTTGATTTTTTCGATCACGCAGTCATTCAATGACATCATCATCATCAGATCGAAACCGGCCTAGTCAATTACAAGATACAAGCAACAAATCGGTTACGTATACACTTTCAAATTGACAGTAAGCTACATGCTTCATTGATCGACACGTCAATACCTTCTGACACAACCTCCCGATAATTTTCCATCCAACTACCTCCTGCCTAACCTAACACGGCAAAATTAACTTCCCATAGCAGAATATCTGCCTTCTCTCTCAACACGTGGTAGTTCGTTTCGCGCAAAAGGGCACATATATATCCAGAAAGTTTGTTTCATGTCGCAACAAACTTAATCAATAAGCGGGTGAATTCAGGCATCCCAACGCATAACTACATGGATAAAGCTCACGCCCTACAGGTTAAATTAATAAAATTTGATTGTGGCGTGAGCTTTTGAATAAAGAAAGCCGGAAAAATAACCCTAGAAATTTTAGCAATTTCTATAAATAAACTTTGACGGCAAGTTTTCAAAACAAAATCAAAACCTCGTGATTTTTCTTGAAACAGGTCAGGAAACAACTAGCGCTCCACTTCAAGCAATCGAAAGGTTTCCAAACTTGACGCAAGAGCCTAAATACGATCTGGAAATCAAAAATAATACCGTCCATAGTATTGTGACAAAGGGACAACAACCATTTTCACGTCCACGGCGTTTGGAATCGGAAAAACATGAAATAGCGAAAAGTGAATTTCAATATATGAATTCACTTGGTTTGTGTAGACTGTCAACATCATCCGTTTCTTTGCCTTTACATCTAGCCCTGAACTGATATAGCAACGATTGGCGACCTTGTGGCGATTATCGTCGACTTAACGATGACAAAGTATACCAGATAGGTATCCTCTTCCTCATACCCATAATTGTTTGCTTAACTTGATTGGTTGTACGATATTTTTAAAGATTGACTTGATTCGAGCCAGCCTACCGCCAGTGGCAGCAGAAAATATAAAAAAGTAATAACAACTCCTTTTGGATTATACGAGTTCATGAGAATGACACATGGTTTATAAGAATACCACATTTTCTTATAGTCACGAGATTTCTTTCTAAATATGGGATTCGCCCATCTTCAGATAAAATTCAGGTTTTTCCCAACCAACATCCATACGGTAAGTTCAACGTTTTATCGGTTTAGTAAATTACTATCATAGATTCCTTCCTCACTTATAGCCGAAATGATCACTCCAATTAAGAAGTGGAAAACGATTATTTGGCCTTTGGAATGTCAACAAGCCATTGAAAAAACAAATGCTGCAGTGACTCAGGTGACACTTCTAGCGCATCCTCTTGAACGTGGAGAGTTCCGAATAACTACGGACGCTTCCTACACTGCACTTGGAGCTGTATTGGAGCATTGCAATAAATGTAATTGGGAACCATCAGGATTTTTTGCCAAAAAGCTTTTCCCACCCGAAAGTATAAATTTTCTACTTTCAACTGCGAATTGCTTGCAATTGACTGCGCCACCAAGCATTTCAGGTGCTTTATTGAGGGATATTCCTTTATTTATTATCCTTACAGATCATAAACCTCAGACTGCTACCATATCATCAAAGTCGGAGTGAAGTCCTCACCAAGCGCGTCAGTTAGACTACATTTCACAATTTACATCCGATATACTACAAGAGCTGATCAAGAGACATATCATACAGGTCGGGATATGGAAAGACTCGTTTCTGCAAGAATCAGACAATGAACTCAAAATAATCTTTAACAATCAGACATAAGATCAAAATTGAACACATTTTAACAAACACATCATCATGCAACTGATCTGCACGTTTGGTGTGAAATATCATCTGATCGAAACCAGCCTAAGATACAAGCAACAACTCGGATTACATTATACACATTTAAATGTGCAGTAGGCTACACGCTTCATTGGTGACCCCGACGGCCCTGACACAATCTCCCGATAATTTCCATCTTACCTCCTGCCTACGTGGTAGTTCGTTTTGCGCTCAAGACACAGATATATCCAGGAAGTTTGTTTCATGTCGCCACAAGCCTAATCACTAAACGGGGCGAATTCAGGCACCCCAACGCAAAGTAATGTGGAATGATAAACATTAAGATCAAAGCACAACCTGTACTTGATTGCACCGACTATTTCTTTACTCATTACAAGCATTCTCTCGATTTGGTTCAAGTTGGTGTACGATTGAAACAAATCGACTACGCCTAGTGAGATTGACCTTCAACTGATTACTTATAACGAATAATGTCACTCTTGCCGAAGCCATTCGTAAGACGTTTGGTACTCGGCTGACATGTGTATGATGCAGGGCAGCTTGATTTAGTCGACTCAGAAAAAGCTTCTACAAACCAGAGAGATGCATATTGAAGATTCTTATAAGAATTAACCATCCACACAAAGAATAAATAAAGCATTGTTCGTCTAGAATTGCCATGCCCACAAAGCTACAAAGCTTTTAGGTTTATTACAATGGTAGCTTTATGGAAGTATTATCTCAACCTTATTTGAGGAAAAGCTCTCATTTTCACAACATATTATTCTCAGAATCTGTAGATTCCAACCATAAATCGATACATCACTGATTTAAGATAATGGCGCATATATGGACTTTTATTCACTCATTCGAATACCTAAAAATTTCCATTTTTTTAATGTCTCTAGCTTGGCTGAACGTGACAGAATGATATAAACCCTCCCCCCCCCCTCATGTAGTAATTACACCATCTATTTTCTTAATCGTAATTTGAACCTATAGCCGGACGTCCTCGATTTGGGAGAGCTTTGAGCCCCAAAACAAAAAGCAAAAACTGAAACAGACAGTCAACGTCTTTATTATAACGGATTCAGCCATTTGCCACATTTGTTGAGCATGGTTAAGCCTTAATGAAACGTTAGTCAAATTATGTAAAAGCAAAGCTTTTCTTTGAGTACTTTAAGGATTTGATTTGTTATTTAATTGTATCCAGGAGCTTTTTTATTTATTAAAAAGCTTAAACAATTTCTTTCTGTAATTTAGTCCGACGTATTGGTAGTGGTCAGATATGGTCATATTCTGAGCTTTAGTCATGTATGAGTTGGTTAAGATATACCCTCTAAACATTTAGGCATTGTCTACCTGTTCAGACCGATTTTGATTTCAGACCGCAATATCATATAGTATGAGCCATAGGGTAGTTCCGTTTAAATAATTTACAAAGTAGTTAGTAATACATACAAAGTATATACATATAATAATTATGCATATCTTGGAGCACTATATATAGTTTATATCATATTTAATGTACTTTGAAAGTTCAATTAAGAAATTTTCGTATATCTTGTATTTAAGATGCATACGAGTACGAACATTTAAAAGCTCTAATGAAATTTATATTAATTTTTTGTTCTTCAAATTATTGTTATAATAAAATATGTATATAGTGGTGGTAGTTTCATTTAAGTTTTTCCTAATTGAATCGTCAATTGTTTTTGTTATAATTTTATTGTTTTATTTATATAATAAAAAACCCAACAAAAACTGTTTTCTACTGTGCCATAGACGAAACTTTTCTTATGTAGTTTTTTTTATTATAGTTTTTCTTAAAAGCTTGTTTTTAGGTTGATTATTTTACTATTTATTTTTATAACACACAGAATATTGTTGTTTAATGGAGTAATATTTAAAGTTATGGTAAATGGTTGTAGTAAATTTTGTTTGGTTTTGTACATAAAATGAAACGTGATTGCCTACATTAAAAATTATGATTTTAGGGTATATTTTGTATAGTTGCAATGTTAGTGAAAAGTTTCTGTTCTGGGAAGCTTTTTTTTGTATTTCGATTTGGACAATGTATTTTAATAACAGGCCATAACCGTTGAATATTAAATACGTCAAACTCCTGAACCAAAAACAAAGCTTTAACCATTGAGCCATCCGGTCAGTAACAGTTGAGCTTTGGGAGTTCCGTATGAGATTTTTTTTAAACTTGTACATATTGCAACGGACTCAACATCAAATGCTTTAGTTCAGTGTGTCAAATTAATAAATTTTTTCCAGGAAGCTGTGGCTTTCAGACAAACTCAAATAATTCGCAAATACAATTATCATCACACCACAATCAATCAATAAAATCGACATTTCGAGTCAAGTTCTTGTACTTCTCTTGCACTTATCGCGTCACGGCTGAATGAATGTACGAACATCAAGTCTAGTAGCATATATGTCTGACCAGAACAAAATTTCATCCTACCTCCTGCCTAACCTAACATAGCAAAACTATACTTTCCACAATGGAATTGTTGTCTGTCTTCTCTCTATGGTGGTTGTCTATTTCGCGCTTTCAAGGCTCAGATATTTCTAGGAAGTTTGTTTTAAAAAATTACAGCATGCGGTGAGGGTTCGTTTCATGTACCAACAAGCCTAATCACTAGGCAAAATCAGGCACCCCAACGCATTACGGCTAGAAAATAATCATAATCAAAAAAAAACGGAGGAAAAATTTACTTGCGAGGGGAGTAACAGAACATTACATCCCCAATTTCATCTCACTAACCCAGTGCTGTTCTAGACTTACATTACAAATTGCGTCTCACCATGCCGGTGTTATCGTGGACATATATTTCATTTCATAAAATTTCAACATAGGCCAACCTAGTGGCACTTTATGATTTGCATAGAATTTCGAATGAATGTCTACGACAACATTGGCGTGCTGTGGGAATGAATTTAATGTTGGGATCAAAATCAACGAGTCCAAACCCAAATACAGATCTCTGGTTTTCGAGACCAAGACGCAGTCGTTTTCAATAGTGGTAACCACACGTTTGAAGGAGTGATGAGAGTCAGTTTCTTGGGAGAGGATATCAAGATTCGCCTAACCACTGGCAATCGAGCTTTCTATCCCCTACGTCTACTTCTGAAATGTATATATCTTGAAATTACGGATAAGCTGAAATTGTACAGTGCTGATCAGATCCGTTGTCATGTATGGATATGAGAGTTGGATCGTGACGGGTGAGTACGAAATATGGCCCAAAACGAAACGTTGACGGCGCATACCGAGTTCTGCGTGCTGATTCGAAGCGAATGATACAGCGATACTATCCTGCAGAGTGAGCCACCTTTCGGTAGGTCACTGTCTACATCGAAGATAGCGATCTGGCATCATCTATTATAGAATTTATGTTTTCATTTTAATAAATAAAAGATGTGGTCTTGTATGTTTTTAATAAAATAATTTATTTTATAATAAGTACATATTGTTTGTAAAAGCCCAGCCCAATAATGTCGACAAAAAATAAAATTGTAAATTCGACACAACGACAAGCAATTTCATCGGGAAAAAAATTTAAATATTAGACAGGTTAAAATCCGAACAAGGCTCAACGTTTATAGCGAAACATTTTGGAATGAATGATTCTGCAATAAGAACTATAAAGCGATCCGAAGAATGTATTAGGAAAAGTGTGGCTAGTGGGACTGCAGTGTGTGCACATAATCGAGGTGTGGAAAAAGTTCTTATTATTTGGATTGACGATAATGGTAAAAAGCGAATACCAATAGATACTAATGCTATAAAGTACAAAGCATTATACACATTTTTAACCACTTAAAGGAAATGGAATTGACAACATCTACTACGGAATTCAGTGCGAGTAAAGGGTGGTTCGAAAATTTTAAAAAACGGCACAATTTACATAACCTACAGTTTAAGGGTGAAAATGCTTCCGGTGATGAAAAATCAGCAAAGGAATGTCCACAAAAATTGGATAAAATTATAAAAGACAACGATTACTTGCCCGATCAAGTGTAGTAACTCATCAGGAGATTTTATGTTAAACCGTTATTTATTAACAGAGCCCAAAGACCACGTACGATGAAGGGCATAAACATTTCAGATTTACCAGTGCATTGGCGAGCTAATAATAAGGCTTGGATGACGTGTGCTTTATTCGAAGACTGGTTTCATAATTGCTTTGTACCTGAAGTCAAAACCTATTTAGCCAAAAAAAAAATCTTGAATTCTAAGTTCTTTTATTACTTGATAATTCGACAAGCCATCCAGTAAATTTGCAACACCCATACACATTAAGGTTTTACCTCCAAATTTGTTGATGTTTTAAATCAGTTGGATGAAAATTCTCAACTTACTTTACCTGAAGTGGAAAAAATTTACGATACTCAAATGTGTAAAACATGTTGTAGCAGCGGTCGCTGAAATAAAACAGAGCACTTTGAATGACTGTTGGAAAATAATATGGCCGGAAGTAGAATCTGAAAATACTGTTGTTCCCGCAACAGAAAATGTTTTTGAAAATATCACCGACCTAGCGCATTCCATCGGAGGGGAGGGATTTGATGATCTCACTATATTGATGAGTTGTTCAAGGATAACGAAATTACGAGTGCTGATCTGTTAGATATGGTGAATCAGCTACCCGATGTAATTAGCGAAATCATAGTTCCGATAGTTATAATGCACCTTAACCAATTACCGAAAATAAAGTAGGTGAGGGTTTCGACTAGATAGGCAATTGCAAACGTATTTTTTAAACAGAGATCCTGATAATGAACAGGCTTCGAAATTTCAAAGATCAGTGAAAGCTGCTTTTTGTCAATATGAAGAAGTGTTCAAAGATCTAAGCCGAGGCAAACAAATGTTGATGGCTGATTTCATAAAGTCAACCAAAAAACACTTTGCTATCACTATTGAAGTCCAAAATGGACCCAGCGCATCAAATCGTGAATTGGTAACCAAAGCAAACCAAGAAATTTCGATTGATGAAATTTCCTTTGCTTTGTTTATAAAAAAGTCCCTGGAGCACCGAGCGTCGCTCGGTCAAAGTTGGTTAATATTCAATTTAAAGAAATATAACTACATTTATATACATTTGATAGGGTAAAAAATCTTTTCTAATTTATTATTTTTGTTGAGAATAGAACTTTTCTACGTTATGAATATTAAATTATATATTTGAGAAGACAAATTATTTGCGAATATAGGGAAAAACAATATATGTATCTCTAGAAGTTTCGCAAAATACAAAACCTCTATTTTTGATTGTATTTCGTATTCAATTATTATTCATCTAAATTCTAATTGTATCATTAGAAATAAAAAATATTTTATAAAATTAAGTGTACTAATTTCCACACCTCCCAAGGGGAATAGTACTTGGTGCGCACCACATAATTTATACGCAAATTATATATTAGATATCTTTAAAATATGTATATTTATTGTAAAAAAATAAAAATTATTAAATATTTAAAACAAATTTAATAATAAACTTAAATATATTTTTGAACTGCTATTTTATATCTAAATATTACTATATGTATAATTGTATTTATTATACAATATATAGTAAACTCGACGTCATACATATATGGTAAACTCATGTCAATGTACAGGTTAACATGGAGCTTGCAATGTGCAGGTGGTAAACTGTAATTCCCCCCTCCTTCCCCTGTGGTATCACAAGGGGCCAAAACTGACCTAAGTGTGCAAAAGCAGCCACTCCTTCCTATCATATCCTATAGTAAACTCGAATAATTGCCGACGAAGCAAAAGTCTCAGTTCTCTTAAGAGAACTATAATTCTTACACAAATTTTTTTACATAAAATACATACATTTTTTACATAAAAAACACTTGTTTAATATTTCGCAAAATAATTTCCGTGAGGTTTAAAAAATTATTCGATCGATTTCGGCTTGTAAGGCCATCATCAGGAGTATCTCGGCCATCTCTGATACTCCTGATGATGGCCTTACAAGCCGAAATCGATCGAGTAATTTTTTAAACCTCACGGAAATTATTTTGCGAAATATTAAACAAGTGTTTTTTATCTAAAAAATGTGTGTATTAAGTGTGTTTCGCCAAGTGCCCACGGCAGACAGTGTAAAAAGAACTATAATTCTCTTCTCTGACCATGCTTCATGGTCTTCTCGACAGGCTGCACTGAGCACCTATAAAAATAATGATTAATACTTCATCCTTTTCAATAAAGCAATAACATTTTGACTTTGCGAATTAAATACTTTTTAAAATCAATTTTATGGTCACAACACTGCCACTTAATTTTCACATAAATAATTTGTCAAACGATGACATCAATATGTCACAAAAGCTAATTTCCATTTTGTGACAATCTGTTGTAATTTTTGTACAAATTTGTCATAAAATTGTGAACCGAATCTGTGACAATAATGAGGTTCAATTTTGACTAATTAGTAAACAATTTTGTGATCACAATATTGTCACTTAATTTTCGCTTAAATCATGTGCTAAATGATCAAAATATGTATGACAGAAAGGAAATTCCGTTTTGTGACAATTTTCTGTAAATTATTGTGATCACAAATTTTGGTTACACGGGTAACTATCTATCTACCCGAGAAACCACAAGTGACCAAAATGTCAAACTGTCACAAAATGTCAAACTTTATTCTAGTACTCATTTGAGTTCTTTTCTTTTGTTTCGGTCGAAGTTGAACGAAAAAAACTATTTTCAATTAAATTAGAATAAATGTAATATCACTATCTAGTTTCTAAAATATAGTAAAATTATCGGGAGCATTTCGTTAGTAAATTTACTCAATGTAAAACGAGTGCAAAATATTGGAAAGTAATACATAAAATACCTCTTGGATGGAAACTTCTGACCGCAACAAATTAAAAAACAAATACATAAAATACCATACATAGAAGGCATTTGAATGATGAGAACGATGTTGGTGATTCGGTTAACACGGTGGAGAGTATTTGTGATATTTACAAAGTTTGGATCCAAAAGAGTGGAAGGATCAAGGCCATTATGCGGTTCTGGGATTAAAAACTGCGCTTTAATGCTACGGACGATGATATAAAGCGGGCTTATCGTAAAATTGTATTGCAACACCATCCGGACCATAGATTTATAATAAAATATATAGATGGAATGTAAGCAGTTGTCAAGTGTCTCAATTTCGGAGGGTAACAGAAAAAAGCGAATAAACCAAAAGGGCCGTATTTAAAAAGTGAAAAAATAAATAAATATAAAAAATACTACATATAAAGAAAATGCGACACTGTTTAAAAATTTGTTGTCAAAAAGTAAATCTCACAACAAACAATTAATTTTTTATTTACTATTTTTTTAGCTTTTCAGTTAAATATTAATTATTAAACTTTTATCACAAATTGCTTAGTTTTTAACATAAACTATAATTAAATTATCGGGGATATGAAATCCCTTTGTTGTATTTGCCTTGCCTATTTTGGCATTTTTTAACGAGGCACTTCATTTTTTTTATAAATTATTCACTTATATAATGTAAGTTAAAAATACTAACTATTATATACCAAACGTATAAAACTATAATTTTTTAGTTGTTTTAATTAATATTCTTATCATTTGCGGAAATTCTTATGTGAGCTGTCAATACAAATTAAAAACAAAATCTATTGTTGTGGGATTTGCTTCTTCCATCTCCTGATGATCTCCTTTCCATCTTCTAATGATATACAACCATCCTCCTCTAACCTGAGACACGCAAAATAGAAAATTTTATATGGAAAAAAAAATTACATTCATTCTATATTATATATTATAATTCTATGATCCGGACAAGCGAAAAGCAATGGGGGAAGATTAAAAACCGAAGACGATTATTTTATATTAACGCGATTATTATATTTATATTTATTTATATTATACGTTATTATATAGTTATACTGGTTGGACCGATAAATTATATATAGCTATACTTCAATTAGAATGGCTTCCCGTCATCCGAAAGCTACTTCAGAATCCATCAAGTGAGATTGTATGTAACTGCTTAATTTGGTTTCAAAAAGTCTGTGTTCTAGACCAATAATGAATCTTCAAAATATTATGAGTGAGAAGTTTGTGAATGATCTTAAGCCGTTAATGGCCCACGATGATCGTAATGTTGGACGATGATATTCATGTAGAATTTGAGAAAGCTAATATACATGTCCGTACTATATGTTCACCGAGATGTGCCGTTCGGAACGAATTTTGTTTAATTGTAGGAACAGCAAATGGACTAAAATGTACGATTGAATCTTAAACATACGAATGAGGTCTTAAAACTATTAAAAACGCTCTCAGAAAACTATGCGGTAAAAGCCATTATTTAGCCATTATTATATTAAGCCACCCGAAACTACGATAATGTCGAGATTGTAAAGCTAGCCATTTATAAACAATCTGATATGCTGGACTTAATATTCGCGAAATATAACGGATTATGTATGGTTATATATAGGACAAGATAACCAATCGTTTTTCAATTTGGCTATTTCTCTTAAAGGTATTGTATGCACCTAAATTCCTTAGTATAAAATAAACATTTTACACTATTTTGTATATTTTTCAGCAAAATGTTGGTTCCTTTTTGACGTCCAAGATAATAGGCTTTTGGATCATTTAAATGCAAATTCAAAAGTGGAATTTGTCTCACTGATACGTGTTATTATTTTTATCAGTAGTTTTGTTATTGAAGATTAATATTAAAATTAAATGTCAAACTTTATTCTAGTAAAGTTAAGTATTAGTAAAGTGTTTCTTTATTTTATCACAAAATAAAGTCTTATAATTATTCACAATGTTTTTTTAATACAAATCATTAAATATTTACAATTAGCGGTTGGATTGCGAACTGCGCTGTGGTATCGTACCATTGATAATTCCAATTCATACTGCAAGATTAATTACCAGTGTGGGAGCAGATTTGGAATTTAATAGCTCTCAAACAAATCGGAGAACGTTTATGAGTTTACAACGAAAACCCAACCGGCAATTCATACAAATCAATCTCTTATACTCGAAAACCCGCCGTCATTAACTTTTATCAATGTAGGATGATATGGAAAAAAATAACTAGAAAATGGGGCCCGGGTCCCATAGAAGACCCCTTAAACGAGTTTTCCTGGAACTGATGCCCATCGCAATCGATTTCTAATGCTCGAAAACCCCTCGTCAGTGATTTTCATTAATATAGGTTGATATGGTAAAAAATATCCGGGCCCCTCTGGAGCCCCCCTTAAACGAGTGCTTCTGGAACCAACACCCATCCCAATCGATTTCTGGTGTTTGAAAACCCCCCGTCAATAAGTTTCATCAATGTAGGTTGATATTTGAAGAAAATACCTAAAAAAAGGGGCCCGGGCCCCACTGGAGCCAACCTTAAACGAATTTTCCGGAAACCAAAACCGATCGCAATCGCTTTGTAGTACTCGAAAACCCCCCGTCAGTAATTTTCATCAATCTAGGTTGATATGGAAAGAATATAACTAGAAAATGGGGCCCGAGCCCCACTGGAGCGCCCCTTTAACGAGTTTTGGTGGAATCAACACCCATCGCAATCGACTTCTGGTGTTAGAAAACCCCCTTCTGCAAATTTTCATGTAAATCCTACGTGCCGTTTCCGATATCGTTGAAATATATATACAAACAATTATTGCTCGTATTATAATATTAGATTAGATTAGATTAGATAGATTAGATTAGATATGATCACTAAGCATACGATGACGGTTATGATGCTTAAATCGACCAAAGCAGCTTTTTTGTGCCCGTTGAGTAGTAGTTGGAGTTTTTCGATATTATCTAGATACAGATTGTGTAAGTATCCAGAGTCGATTTTGATGCTTCTCTCAGTAATGTTTGTTAACAAAACAGGTGGCAAAACTTGGGTTGTTCTTATTTCCTCGTTCGTGAATGTTGCACCGTTGATGCTTATGGTCACGTTATGGTATTGTATCAAAAAATTTCCCACCTAAATCCTTATTTGATTTGTACCAATGACGTTTCCCTTGAAATTACTCAGGAAAATTGTGTTCTCATTAAGGGCTTCGATTACCTGGTTGCTATTGAATTGATAGTCGCATTTCGCATTTGATCCTTTTATTAGTTGACTAATGCGATGATTCTCCTCTAGTTTTTTCAGCTTATTGGTTTCACAGATTGATATGTTTCTAAACAGGTTGCAATCCTTTCTAATTCCATAAAATTCGTTTTGATTGATCAGAAGTTGTTTGAATTCCAGGTAGATCTGTTTGTTGTGGTTAATTGTTGACCTTATAATGATGTGATTGTTGCAATCCTTTCTAATTCCATAAAATTCGTTTTGATTGATCAGAAGTTGTTTGAATTCCAGGTAGATCTGTTTGTTGTGGTTAATTGTTGACCTTATAATGATGTGATTGTAGCTTTGTTTGCTGGGTTTAGGTATTGCTATGACGTACAGGATTGTGGAATTTTTTACCATCATCATGGGCTCTGCATATTCTAAAGCTTCTATTTCATTAGAATATGGCAAGGTGTCTATTTCCATGATTACTCGGTTGATTTCTCCCTTATCCAATAAGTTGGTGTTGATAATTCTTCCTTTTGCTAGTTGTGCAGCACGAACTATTTCTTTTACTTCTTCTTTGATAAGTACAAGTCGGTTGAATAGTATTTGTTCAACCCGGTCATCCTGTTCCATATTAAGATGGTTAACGATTCTGTTGTATTCGCTAAGCATCTGCTGAGACGTGTCAATCAGAACTTTATTGATTTTGTATTGTTAATTGTTGTTATTAACTATTCGGTTTTGACTTTTCACTATTTGATCCCAGTAGGTAGCATCAGGTGAACCCGCTATCCATTTCCAGGCACTGCCGATCCAATTTATTGACCTTTTGTTCTTTGATGTCTGGTCTTTGAGTTCCAGAATTAGTTGTGATATTTGTTGTGTTTGGTAGATTAGTTGAGGTCGGAGCTTACTTCCTTGGTTAATAGTGTTAATCGTTGGGTTTACCCGATTAATTAATTCCTCGTATAGTTGTGTAGATTGATGATATGGATTAGTTTGAAATTCCCATTGATTATCCGTCCATTCCCCTGTTTCAAGGTTATTATTGGGGCATCGTATTCGTAGAAGTTAAGTGTTGTATAGTTATTGTCCAAAGACAGCAGGATAAGATTATTATTTCTAACATAGTTTTCAATCAGAAGATTAGCGTGTCTTCGGATTGTGCGGTTCTATAAGCGTTTCTTATAGATTTGCGTTAAAATATAAATGCGGTTTTGTGGATTAGTGTTTCCACAGATTTGCGTTTTTATATTTTTTTTTGTTCATGGATGAAAACGTATTATTCCCGTTGAGCTGTTATCGTTGATAGTTGAATACGGCCTACTTGTGGTACGTTGATTCTTCACTATTAAGAGTTTACGTCGAGTTAAATGTGAAGTTTTAGAATTTTTTCAGGTGTTTTTAAAATGCACTACGGGTGTTGTACACTTGGGACCAGTTAGTTGCTATCTGAAGATTAGTGTTTCTCTCTTTTAGCCGTTAGCGTTGATAGTTGTAAACAGCCTACTCGTAGCACTATGATCACTCACTGTCGCACGTAAACGATGTAGTTAATTTCGATTATAGCACTATGTTCTTATGTGAATAATGCAGAAACACTTTGTTCCCATGTGAAAAGTGTTATAAAGTCGAAGCACTCAGAATCACTTAATTTTTTACTACACTGTTTATTTTAACTGGTCCCTGTTTCGGCGCCCATTAACGAAACAAGGTTTTGGAGAGTTAAAAATTTAATTTTTATTACAAAAAATTACTATTCACTTTTACATGTATTTTTACTCTAAATCTAAGCTAACAATTTTCTGTTTTTATATTAAAATAAATGTTAATCTAAACATTATAAAATTTTATATAAAAATAATGTTAAAAATGTATCGAATGAAATTAGACGCGTCGTAAGCAAAACTTAAATCACGCGACGTGAAACTTGCTGATATGAAGTGAATATGTAGCATGTTGCTAATTTATATTTCATAATATTACTGAGGCAAACAGTTTTGACGAAATATAATTTTCAAAAAGTTTTCCAGATCCCGAATTGAGTTGATCGAATTTATCAAGATCCAATCTTTCTTCATGGGCGAGTTATAACGAGTTTTTTTAATTCAAATCATTGAGTTAATTGGAGTCATGTGATTATCAAGGAATCGCCACCAAAGACATCGCGGTTCGGGCTATTGCGGAATATAAGCCTATAGTGTTGTTGTGAATCAACACTCTTTACGTCTCCATAACCGTCTAGTTTCTGATAATTCTTGATTTTTTTTTTTACCAATACTTTCCTAACACTTACACAATTCATTTTATAGAAGATAGGAGAGCCAAAGATCAATCTCAGTACCAGGTATTAGATGTAATGGATTGACATTTTCAATAAAATTGTATTTCAATAATCTAATTAGCTCGAAACAAGCTGAGCAAGGAGATCTCACTGTACAGATGATATGGCGCAGTCGTTAAAGCTGCAAAAGTTTAAATGGGAGGTACCGGGTTTCGAAACCCGATCAAGGCATAATGCAAAAGCGATTTTTCGTGAATTAACTCATTTAAGATCTCCTGCTGGAGTGAAGAATTTATGGGGCAACCAATATTTTATTTTTCAGCACGAAGACTCTATGTACTTTGAACCTATAACCGTACGTCTCTTCAATTTGGCTATGTAATCGTGAAAGAGTCGGGAGTTACTTCACGAACGAGGAAAGAACAGTGCTTAACGCTCTTTGCTTCTAAATCGAAGGGAAATGTGAATCCAAATTTTGAGTTTTTGCTAAATAATAGTAGGCAAAATGTACAGTAGGCAAACACCCTTTAACTGTGGTTATACTCTTTTATTTAAACTCAATTATATATATTATTAGATTAGTATAACAACTAAATAAGAAGCCGCTGCAATTCAATAAAATCTCATAATTAAAATCAATTCAATAAACACTCAGCAAATTAAAGACCAACCGATAAAATGCTTAACCATATGAGTATTAATTCTTGTACAATATATACTCACCTAGAAACAACCATAGAAACCAAAACGTAATATACACGAAAGATAGGAAAAATTAATACTTGATTATCTAAATAGATTTTCCATCCCTCCCAACACCCTTAGATAGATGATACACAGTACATACGACATATGAAGCAAATTATCACCAAAAGATATGAGGAAAAATCTCAACACTTTCCTCTTTATGTGGGATACATATGTATGTACTATAGATATATACAGCATCAACATTTGGTTTTACTGTTTTGGTTTATATATAATAGAACCCCCACAAAACACATGATAAAATGACCAATTAGAAGAGAAAATAATTGTGATAATACATACACACAGATACACAACAGTGGAGCTTAGATTTTCCGGATACCCTTCGAAGAACAAAAATCTATATAATTATTAGACAACAACATATTCGGCCTCAAAAAGGTTTTTGTTTTTAAGATGTTGTTTTAATTGGTTTCATCTGTCTTAATGTATATGTGTGTGTGTGTGTGTATTGTATAAAACACTGGACCCGAAAATTGTGTTTTAATAATAGAGAAAATTATGGTGGGATTGTCTCAATTATACATAAATTGATATGTAAAAAAAATGGTTCAAAGATGTTTAGAAAACGGAACCATATTTTAATCCTTTTGTCTCGTGTTATGGGTTTACTATTCAACAACTATTAATGACGTCAATGGACGTTTATTAAGTCTAGATAAATATAATAGACGGCGCTTTAACAGAACTGTGAAATAAATGATTGATACAATCCATGGAATGTCAATTGGGCAGGTAAACTGAGTTTGGTAAAATATTTACACAAAAAAAGTTAAGGCGATTAATGGCCCTACATTTATGTTTGTTTCAGTTCAAGACCCCTGCCCCTTAAAGCAAGAGCTACAAATAACCTCATCACCTCGAAAGATGGCTCACCATCTGTTAAATTGTTTCTACTATATCAGAATAGGTTTATTTTATTTCCACTTACGAGCCATATCTCAAACACATCCGTTACTATCCAAATATCGTATCTAATAATATCGTACAAATCTTTTGATCAGTACAACAGATCAATAGGACCTGTAGTTAAGATTTTGGTATTTCGAATTCAGTGATTCACTGAGATGATTTGGTGATGTTCCAAACGTATAGCTTTGCAATGGCCAGATAATGGTCACTATCCACGCATTTTGTAGAAGACAGATACGATCCCATGACTTGAACCACCCGAACCCCCGTTTAATCAACACATGGCCATTCAGGCCCTCGAGATATTTTATTTGGCCTCGAGATATTTTATTTGGAAACATCAAAAAAGAATATACTTGCCATTTTGAGATCATGAGTGTTCGCCAAGTACATCATTATTTCTCCATTTTCGGCCGTAGTTTCATGCCGGGATTTCTTCCAGCTCTAGCATTTTAATCACCAATCTGACATCGTGCTCAGGTATAGAGTCCATCAAATAATTGTAAAATGAGTCTTTATCCAGGGGCGCATGTCCACTGGATATCGACTGCCTGAAAATTCAGTACCTATAGCCTTTTTATCTGTGGCCCAAAGAGAAATCGAACTCAATATTTCTGAGGTGAAGCAACGTATAGCCTTGGGACACATGTTCTCCACTTTTAGACCATTGAGTTTCTTGGAGCGCTACGAGTTCCGCTACAAACTCTAGGATGAAACCTATGGTGCGAATTGATTACTTTTATAGAATTTTCGAACACTGATTACCCAAAGGATCATTAGAAGTTCTAATGATGGTGGTTTTATATTATCCCTAGTAATGTAAACGATATTGATCCCAGTTTTTCTTAAGCACGGTAAAACTCTAGGAAAGTACCTATGGTGCGAATAATACAAAACATATTTTATTCGTTAATATGAAGTTGTATAAATACATATTAACGAATAAATGGTTTTTATAAGTTTAAGAAGAGTAAGGACAAACTTCACTCTCATTTGAATCATTCAACAAACTTCATAATAAGATTTCTGAAATATCATAAATCTATAGTTGACAGTTCTTAAATTATACAAAATAACAGATCTTAACAGTTCTTAAATTAAACAAAATCATCAATAAATCAAGAATAAAATTCATAAATAATAAAAACCAAGGAGTTTCAGATCAAAATGTTAAAATTCAAATTCATGACGCAGATATGACCTTGAATTTCAACTATGAGTAAATGACACAACAACAACATACATAAAGAATTTTGTTGTGTCTGATCGATTCATTCATAAAACAGTAAAAATTTACGTTTTTGTCTTGTTTCGAAATTCTAATAAAGACGGACATTATCTGTTTCTTTTTCCAATCCTATAATAATATGTGTTAGAAAGAGAAATAATATGATAAAAAGAGATATACGTTGTATGTTATAGTTCTATCCTCGTTTGTTTTGTGCAATCCAAAATATATGGACAAAAAGTAAAAATAAACAAAAATTCAAAACTATTAAGTATGCGTCCCGTTTTCAAAATCATATTAAATATGGTGTTGGTCTTTTTTAACATATGTCATAGTCGCTATTTTGTTTCTCTTTTTAGTCAAAAATTGTATGGAGTCTAAAAAAATATTTTGAGTAGACGTTTATATTTTCCTATTTATTTTTTGTTTCATTAGTCTCATAGAAATTTTATTCTCGTACTCCTTTGATAAAGAATCGCTCAAAATACAAGAACAAAAATAATTTTTTAGGAGCGTAGAACCAATTGTGGAGAGATTAAATAATAGATTAGTTAGGACGTGGTATAAAATTTAGGAGACTGCTTTAGAAATTGTTGACGTGTCATGCCCTAAACAGGACCGTCAATAATGTTAGGAACGCAATTTGTTTTGTTCTATTTTGTATGCGCTAGCCCGATTTTGTTTATGAAGACATTATGTGCAATCGTGTTGTGGCAGTACAGGATATTTGACTCAAAATTTTGATTTATTTATTTGGTTATTTGTATTTTTGACTACTAGAACGAATATTTTTAGTTGGTTGTGAACGCCACAATCATAACATCCTAAGGTTAGGGTCTGCAAATAAATTTCGTATCGAAGGTGATTGATATTGATTCCAAACGGATTCAAAAACAGGAAGCTGAGAAGTGTTTGATATTTATATCTTCTATCGGGAGAGTGAATTGAACTTTTTCAAGTCTTCGACATTAATTTGACAAAATGGTAGGTACTCCGTCAGATTGAAGCTTTGTGATACCAAAATATGAGCTTTCAGTATACATTTTGACATAGATGTTTTGTCAATGAAAAAGGTAAGTGGCAAAGTGAATGGTATATAAGGAATAGAAGTTTTATGAGGATCGAAAGATGAGTCTTATTCCCATTTAGTAATTTACATTATTGCAAAACACGTATTGTCTACTGACCTTCTGGTCACGATCTGTCCGTCCACGACAAACTCGATCTTTAGATCTCGGGTAATCGTTTCGAATATACATGGTGCATTAATATTACATTGCAGGATTTTATTTTGAACTGTTTGTATGGTTTTTATATTTGTCTTTTTCTTGTTGTCATGAAGCAGTGATTGCATGCGGTATTGCTATCGAGTTTATCATTATTAGTATATGAATGATTGACTTTGAGATTAGTAAAGATTACTTGGATTGATTTTGCTTCATTTAATTTAATTCGCCATTTCTTTGCTCAGTTTCATATCAGGTTAGCATACCCTCTGTTTTTTCACGAGAGGAGCCATTGATGTTCTTTGCAGTTGCAAGTATTGTCTTGCAATCGGCCAAAGTCGAGATTAAACGCTTCTGTGATTGGAATATCTCTAGTATATAGGAGATAAAGGATTGATCTCATATCTTACTGGGAAGTGTCTTTCTGATTTTGAAATTTGATAAATTTACTCCAGAAGATTTCGATGAGGTTTGAATTCTAGCCCCTGGTGTCATACTTTGTCAAATGCTTGCGTTACATCAAGAAATATGGTTGAACATATTAAGAAGAATGTTAATCCCTAAATTCAAACTGATGTAGGGGGATAAAATTCCTCTGTTCGATAATTGGTTTTAATCTTTTAGCAGAGATATTAGGCTGTATGAAGTTTTATCATTCGGAGGTTTGTTCCGCTTAAGTATCATAATTACTTCTGCAGTTTCCATTTTCTTGGTATACATATTTAAGACAAAATGCTGGATTAAATATACGCACTAAAATTTCCTCAACGCTTTGATTATCTGACCCGTAATAAGGTCATACCCTGGAGCCTATCCAGATTATTCTTGATTCCCCATTTAAGTTCTTTCAATGTAACAGGTGTAATTTTTATTTCATCCTGTTTATTTATCCAAGTTAAATTTTCTGTTTTATTTGAGGGTAAGGCTG
Organism: Tipula lateralis; assembly: GCA_963932295.1. Taxonomy (NCBI): domain Eukaryota; kingdom Metazoa; phylum Arthropoda; class Insecta; order Diptera; family Tipulidae; genus Tipula; species Tipula lateralis. Next base: position 160,742,862 of record OZ010738.1, read on the forward strand.
GAGTTTTTCTTCGAGGTGATTTGCAAACAAATCTGCTCTTTGTTTAGCATTTCAATCTTAATTTTCTTTGTTTTTAATTGGAGGAACTTGAAGTTTGGGTTTTTTAAGGTTCTTAGTTGCTTTCCATAATAAATAATCATTACCTTTTTGGCCAAGTTAGAGTGCTTAGGTATTTATTAACTGACTGATTTTAATGTCGTTTTTCTTTCTTTTATTTTAAGAAGCCTCAATTAATATAGGGCAAAAACCAACAACCTTTGTATATGCAAGCTCTGATAGTTTTTATAAAATACAGAGTTCAAACTTTTTAAACTTTCTATCATAATCATTGACTCTAAATATATATATATTGATCAAATAACTTTAAAATCCACCCAACCTAACACTCCAACAGCATTACATTTATATAAAATATATAAAACTTTAGCTACCACATGGACATATATTACATTTATTGTATAAAATATTAATATACAAATTGTACACAAAGTTGAGCTGCAATATTCAAACCAAGTTCAAAATGAATAATTTATAAATGAAAATAATTTGGAATCTGTTTTCAAATAAAAATATCAGAAACAAAAAAATAAAAATTGAAAATAAAACCAATTTTATATTCAAACATAATAAATGTTATGAAAGAGTGAAAATGTAAAAAAAAATTTCACAATTTTGAATTTTCACATACACGAAATATAGAATAAAATATTAATACATGTTTTGTAACCAACCCCCAAACACTATGTTCCAGATGAAAGTGTTACTCTTGTATTATTTACGAGAACTGGTGTATGTATTACATACTTGTAAAAGCATAAAATTAATTAAATAGTATAATGGCCTGTTTATTCCGACATCCAAAATTGTTGGTAATTGCTTTTTAATCAGTTGATTGTCAAGGACATGCGACAAATAGGCTGGTTGTAGTATTTTTGAAAATCCATACGAAATGTTATAAAATCGAGTGTACTTGAGTATTTAACTATGTTCCTTTCAACCTCAAACTATTTTTCATTTCTGTAAAAGAATTGTCAATTTTCGCTTCCATGTTTTAAATAAGTTCATTGATTTCTGAAAATTAAAACAAAATATAATTTTGACAAAATATAATATAATTTTTTTTTGCTCTTCCATATTTTTCATAAGTTCATTTGCTGTTCGAATTTCGAACAAATATTGATGTAATAATTTTGACAGGTAACCACAAACAAATTGTGTGAAACGACCGAGATAAAATCATATAAGTATTCTTGTCTTAGTTGGCAACTGATATATCACTTGAAATGTCGGTTAGAGCATTACCACTATATGTCAGAAACTGTATTCTCGATACTAAGGACTCTTTAATATTCAAGTATGATTTCGTTTATAACGAATTATGCCTGTACTTATTCGCAAAGGCCAACCCGGTTTCCCAGCAGAATTCCAGCAGAATGATCTGATAGATGTTCTCTTATACATGGAGCTTACAGATGAGGTCCTATATAAGTCACATAGATATGTAGGGCGATAATGAAAGGAATTTAAAATCTAAATTTCTTTTCGACGCATGGTTACAGCTTACTGTAAAAAAATAGTAAATCAGTAAACTATAATCACAATACCTATACTTATTTCAACCAAAACCAATCAGTCTGCAGACCAACTGCAAAAAAGAACGTTGTATCAAAATTAGAGTTACTGTTCTCCTCTACGATTACGCACAGTCATAAAAACGTAAAAAGATTCCAATCCCGTAATAGGTAAGGGAAATGGAACTGTATTCCTTTTCGCTTTCAATGGGCTTATATTTCGGTTAAGGACAACTTTCGTTCTGTTTCCACATACGTATGCTATTATCTTTGCCCTTACACCATTGAGAAACGTTAAGATCTGCAGGCTTTTTAAGGGGGCTAAACATTTTTTTAATGAAAAAAAAATATCATTCGCAATAGAAGGGTTAAGCAAATTCGCACTATCTCCACTATTGTTTCTCGGAATTGGTACTCATAACGTATCTCAGATACCTTAAACTTAACCTTTATCCTTCCTTAAAGCTAGGCAAGAATCCTATGGAGTTTAACATTGGACTGGTTGTTAATATTTTATAATAACATTCGGTTGCGGGGTTTTAATTCCCTTTTTCTTCGTTTGAAATAAATTGGCGTATGACTGCAACCTATTACACGTCATTGGCTTCGACTTTTTCCAATCTGTCCGAAAGTATATGGATTCCTCGTTAAAGAAACCTCGTCTTTTGAAGCTAAGATCATAATAAAGGGTGGAAAGAACAAAGCCGAGATTGAGAGAGATAATTATGGGAACGGTTGGTAGTGAAGTACACATTAAAAATATAGAGGAATGAACGATGTGATGTAAACAGGCTCATCTCTGGAATAGATGAGCCTGTTCCATTCTGGAATAAAGAGCTTTTGACAAGGAGCATTCCGACGGGATATTTGTGGCTTCAATAAGGTCGTCCTACTCTGACACGAAGAAAACCACTGTAAAACTAACCAATGAATTGGCAAAGTACAGAGAAAGCATAGTAGGATTGGATGGGTTTCTTGCCGACTTCAACTACAATTCGATGATTTTCGTTGATATAGATTCAACATATTTTATCGGCAAGATATGAACAAATTGAACAGCGAGTCAAAACCTCGGTTGAAGTAATCTCCAAATGGCTCTGCAATCATCGGTTCTGTTTCAGACAAACCGTGGTAAATGCGAAAGAACGACAGCTGGCCTTGTTTGATTAATGGCTAGCACTGGCGGACCGATCGCAATTAAGAGAAAATTGCTCTTATCGGTAGTCACATCAGTATCGATTCGAGCATTGAACACCTCAAAGTTCCGTGATCAACTAGAGGCACTTTTCATTATATCTAGCATGTTTTCTATTATATGTTAATGGCTAACACAGAGTCGCAGTATTCAGCGAGATTCCTAACAAAGTCGCCAGACAAGAAGTTATGGATCAATGGCAGTAACGATGAAAGAACATTCACTACAAACAGCATGAGCAACTGTTACCAGGAGTGTGCTGATCGTGTAAGGTAGCTGACAAACGCTGATGTAGAAGGATGATTTTTTTGTCGGTATGAGTCCACATTGTCGCCGGATGTAGCTTAATGGTTAAGAGAGTTTCTCATCATGCCGCGGTCTCGAGTTCGAATCCCGCCGTTGACCAAAATTTAACATGCAACCGGATGACATAAAAAACGCGTTTGTGTGTAAAAACATTCGATAGGCTGACCACCTACAATGTGCACCAATCGTTAAAACTGGTTCGTAAGGTCTCATTTGAGACGCAGTAAGGGCCGTTTAGCGGCAAGTGGACTCATTAAAAAAAAAATTAACTATGGCTTAGAGGCAAGCCATAGTTAATTTTTTTTTTAATGAGTCCACATTAGCGCTCATGAAGGTGAAAAAATTAAACACAACATCCCAAACCGAAAAAGTTGTATTAACGGGTATACCCGCACAGTATACGTTTATGGATCACTTCTTATGGTACATATGGGCCATATATGGGCACATTTCACATATTTTGTGAATGTTGCCAAAATCTCTTGTAATAGGATTAAATAAAAAAAATAATAGAAAACTCAACACCTAAAATAAAAAGAAAGAGACAGATACATTAAATTCACCAATACATATTTAAACGTAATGGGATTCCAATACAATTTACGCAGTCGCCATGTTTTCTCGTTGAAATTTTATACAATTTCAATTCCAATAGAAATATTGTTTGTTAGAAACTTCACTGGAACAGAAAAAAGGACACAAACATATAAAAAGAAAGAGACCGACACCATTACAAATTTAAATGTAATGGGATTCCAATACGATTTACACAGCCGCCATGTTATCTTATTGAAATTATATACATGTACAGTTCCAATATAGGAATATTTTTTATTTGAAACTTCACAGGTTCTCAGGGTTTTCATATTTTAAAAAGCTTTTCAATAATTTAGGAACATGGAAATTTTTGAAATTTGAGTGAAAAATATTAGAAAAATACTCACACATTTCCCGCGGTATTTCATTAATTTCATCACGAATATTTTGTTTGAGTTGCTCAAGCGTTTCTGGTGCTTTTGCATAAGCCTTGTTTTTGAGATATCCCCACAAAAAAGAGTCCAGAGCAGTCAAATCAGGCGACCGTGAGACCAATCAACATTACCATTTTATGAAATAACTTGATGAGGAAAGGGGTCTCGCAGTAATTCCATTGTAATCCTGGCTGTATGCGATGTGGCACCGTCTTGTTGATACCACATGTTAATCAAGCCCAAAGCATGCAGTTGTGGCGTTAAAAAGTTTTCAATCATAACACGATATCGCTCCCCATTCACAGTTACGCCGTTTTCATTTTCAAACAATTAAGGTCCAATGATTCCTCCTGACCTAATTGCAAACCAGACTTTCATTTTGAATGGATGTAAATGTGACTGATGTATAATTTGAGGGTTTTCCATTGCCCAGGACCGAGTATTCTGTTTATTCACATATCTATTCAAATGAAAAAGTGCCTCGTCACTCATTATGATTTTTTCATGAAAATCGGGATTGTCATGGGCGAGCTGTAACATCATATTGGCATATGTACGGCGGCGTAAATGGTCTTGTGGAAGAAGCTCTTGTGTCAACTGAATCTTAAATGGAAACAAAAGCAAATCCTTGTGTAAAATTGTGGCCAAACTTCTTCTTTGAAGACCAAGCTCCTGAGCACGGAGCCGAATTGAGGTTGATGGAGTATTTTGAACACTTTCTTGAGCAGCACTAAGGAATCATTACTACACGATAAACAGTGCGTTTTGTTGGCACGTTGTCTCTCCCAAAAATTTTACGTAACTTTCTCATCGTCACAGTAATCGATGATTGATTTTGATAAAATGATTTAACGATTAAAACACGTTGGTTTATCGAATATTTTTCCATAATAAATTTGCGATGAGTCTACTTCACGACTGCCAAATATAAACTGTCAAGACTAACGTTAATCAAAATGGCACAAAACAAACAAGTATACCTTCCCAGCGGACACCCTATATTATACAAAGCTTTCCAACAATTCAAAATTTAGACATTTAAATAGATATTTAGACATTTAAATAGGCAGTTGGAGTGAGAAGAACCTGGTTCGACCTATAGCCGTACGTCCTCGATTTGGCTGTAAAGTCGTACGGTAAGGACGTAAATAAGCGAACCGCGAAAGAGTTGGAAGTGCCTCGAAACAGATTGTCGAGATAAGAACAAAAAAAACCAAAAAAACAGATACATTATATACACCAATACATAGTAAAATGTAATGGGATTCCAATATGATTAACACAGCCGCCATGTTATCTTATTGACTTTGTATACAAATACAATTCCAATAGGATTTTTTTGTTAGAAACTTCAGCAACATCAAGATCAACAATTCAGAAACAGAAATTTTTTGAAACTTGAAAAGGATACAAACATATAAAAAGAAAGAGATAGATACATTACAACACCAATACATATCCCAATGCAATTTACGCAGTCGCCATGTTATCTTATTGATATTGTCTACTTATACAATTCCAATTGGAATATATTTTTTGTTAGAAACTTCACAGGCTCAATTTTTCAAAATAAAAATTGGTATTGCCTCTTTGTAAATGATTATTTTCAATTGGATATTGCCTATATCTCTAATTAGAACTTGTTATGGGAAAAGCATTTAACGGCCCAATTTTATATCGTGCTCCTAACTGAATCCCCTATATGAATTATTAATAAAATAATAATTATATAAAAATCAAACCCCAAAGTGGACATTATAGATTATTAATGATTCTTGAGAATTTCAATAAATAAAATAATTTCCATAAAATCCCAAGCAAACCCTCCGAAGTGAAAAAAAAAATCGAAGCAGCAAAAAAAAACAAAAAATTGTATAGCCAAAAATTAATTTGATGAATGGTTGATTGATTGATTGATTGGCCCTATAAGGCGGTTTTTCACCATCAATAAAATTAAATAATTTTATTGGATATTAAAGAATCTCTTAAGATGCTGATGCTGATGTTGTTGTTGTTGTCAACAACAATCTGGAATACCAACTTTAAATTATATATATATATTTGAAAAATCGTATTACGAACATATCACTTTTGTAATCACAAGAAACATGTTAAAAACGACAAGGAAATGAAAAACTGTCAAATTATGAAAAATATTCTCACATTAACCCAAAAAATAAATAAACAAAATCATTCGTTCGCAGAACAAAAAATGAAACGAAATCGGTGTGACATTTGTAAAGATTTTGTTGGATTTGAGGCTTTCACTTTGGTTTGTATTATACGTTTGTTGATACAATTTTTCTTAAACGTTTTATATTATGTGTATATATGTATGTGTGTGTGTGTGTATCGAATTTAACGAAAAGAAAATTTCAACGAAAATAAATAGAAAATATATTTATATGTACATATACCGGGTATGTACATGAAATGGAAAATAGAAAATAAATGACAAATAAATTGTTCTTCGGTTGAATGAGAAATATAAATGTGTTTTCGTGAGATGTTAAGGCGTGATTTATACGCCAGGATGTATATTTCTATATATACGACTATGAATATATATATGAAAATAATGGGCGATAATTTTCCCACCTTCCTAAATTTTCCACTCGTTCCATCATGTATACATACCTATATACGTATATATAGTTAAAATTTGATTGGTGCGGTAACCTCTATATGCCGTATACCTTTTCAGCTTGATAGTTTGTTCTAAGAATTTATTTATATTTTTCGTAAACATCAGATTATCGCACTCAAGTGTGTGAGTACCAAAAAAATTTTGTAATTATGAAATTTTTATTTTTATATAAAATCTCGAGAATTGTTATAAAATGTGGTTTTGAGCGAGATTGAATTTCATAATTTTTTTGCTAGGAGTTAAGCGTTTAAAAACAATTAGTTTGGAGGTTTATGATATGATCAACATATTTTCAAGATTTATGGTTATATTTTAAGATTTTACAAGAATTTATATAATCAACTTAATTACAGAATTTTGTTGAGCTTAATTTGGTATTTATACACGTAATGAGCTTTATAAATAGTTAATTTAAAATAAGATATGGATACAGTGTATTCGTCTTAAATCAAACCGAGTGTCAAAAAATGAATTGGACCGAAATATTCAAGCAACTGTGTTCACCAAGCACCATCGGTCAGATGCAACCCATCTTGTAGGACAGAATGTATTAATTTCTTCTCTTATTAATTCCATTGATAATATGATAAAATAATCTATGGCTTAGAGGTCGTAAATGGCGCTTGACGCATCTCAACTGAGACCTTACGAACCATTTTAACGATTGGTGCACATTGTAGGTGGTCAGCCCAACGAATGTTTTTACACATAATCGATTTGTATGTCGTCCGGTGCATGCTAATTGTTGGTCAACAGCGAGAATCGAACTCCAGACCGTGGCGTGAAGAGAAACTCTCTTTACCATTAAGCTACAACCGGTGACATGGAAATCATAAAACTCCGACCAAATAGCGAGATGGTCAAAGGAGTAGGGAGTACCGGGTACGTATCCCAATAAGTTATAATCAGTGGTGTGAATGAATACATCTCTGGAGACCCTGTTGGAGTGCAGAATTCATGGGCCAACCCGTCTTTTCCATGTCAATACTATAGGCTGGCATCGAGCTCTGCAATGTACATATGGTTCTAAAAAAAGTAGTTAATGGTGCAAAGTAGACCGTAAATAAGTAAACCTCAAAGGAGTTGGGATAGCTTGAGCCCCAAACCAGATTGCAAAGATAAAGACAGACAGACAGAAATCATGATACCTTTTGTTGAAACCTTTTTCTTTTTTGAAAACCTTAAGAAGAATTAATCTGATCATCTCTCTATTTTTTGGTCCTCCATATAGTGATGAATCGTGGATTTTTCAATTTTCTGGTAATGTTTCTCTTTAGTGATTATCACTCTGTCTGGATGTGGGTCTTCTGATGACCAAACTATCCATGGTTACCTTCTATTAAATTATTTGAGATAAACGATCCCAGTTAGTTGTGTGGTGCACCTGGTGACCTTCCCTCATTATCTATCCGTTATTCAACCAATTTTTTTTATATTTTTAGGAATAAGTGCATTAGCGTGTTTGCCTTCGACTTGCGTATGTAAGAGTTTTCACTATATACGCTGAAGTGATAAAAGTTTTGCGTATGCGTTTTCCTGTTTACCTTGAGAACTTGGACCGAATAATGCCTGGAGTAAATTTCATCGTTCTTGGTAGTATTAATAAAGATGTGATCCACAATACGTTGTAATTGTGTCGAGCTACGCGCATGTGCCTGTAGTCTCGTGACATCTTTTTTGATTTGCGGTGTACGATGTGGTTTTAAATGATGTGATGTTCTACTCTTATAGAAAAGCTGAACGCTACCATAGAATGAAATCTTGCTTCTAAAAACATTAACAATTGTTTAATTCGTTGGTTTACCTGGGGTTTTAAGTACTTCTGGTTTTGATATTTATGCCTGCACTTGGTTTTGATATTGATGCATGATTGGAAGGCCGTTCGTGATCAATAGCTTCCTTTTAATGTGCCAATTATATAATAGAGTCGAAGCAGTTTCATTGTTCTCTTCTGTTGATTTTAGATAGTTATTAAATTTTGTTGATCTACTTCGGGTGAGTAAGTGGTTTTCGAATAAAGACTTCGTGAAGTATTTGCACATTTTGTCAAAGGCTCGTTGACTGACCGAATATCGTTTTTGAAAGAACTTCCTTAATGTTTCTACGATTCAACATAATCAGCGATGCGATAGCACGATGTAAGACACAATGAACATTCCCTGTGAGTTAGATGGGGAGACCACAGATTCGCGGTGGAACTTATGATCATGGTAAGTGATTTAGACTTCACTTTACAGCCAAATTGGATAATGGAAGTATATATATATTAACTACAAGCTTTAAGTGACTTTGAAATGAGCTCGGCATTTTGAACCTACAATGAATTTCCATTAGGAGTAGTTGGTAAATTCGTTTAACTACTCTAATACGAATTTATAAACGCTTTCAAAGCGGTCAAAAGCATCACTGAATTTTTGCTTAGTTCCTTTACAGCTCTTTTAATTGGTGATAAGATAGCACCTGATTTAAAATGGATTTGTTTCCCTTAGTAATTGGATTTGTTTCCCTTACTAAAGTCAAGATTATTCAAATAGTCAAGATTATTCGAATTATCCGGATTACTCGAAGAACAGATATCCGGATTGGAAAACCTAATTCCTTTCTATTTATATCGCATAATGTAACATTAAATACTTATATGAGGTAGAATTTCCACCGAGACTGTGACCCATTTCTTCACAAGATGGCAGATCAATTCAACAACTAAAATAAATATTGACAAAACGAACGAATAGAGTTAAAAGTCTTAACAAACGGTGGACAGTTACAAATTTGGCAAATAATTTGAACGTAATTGAACTTGAGGTTTTAATCTATAAGTAAAACGGCGCAACCCGCGTTTCAACTAAAACCTTAATACGAAATGTGCAGCCCAATAAATGCGAAATGCTTTTTTACCCACAATTGTTACTCATCGCCAAGAATTGGCTCGATACCTCGAGATAGCAATACGTACAATGCAATACACATTCTTACCAAACATTAAACTGAATCCAATCACTTTTGTTGAAGCTAAAACGTGCTTTACTCCTCTCCGGTAAATATTCTATGTGCTTCGCGGGATATTGTTCAATGGTATTATAATGGACCAGGTATATGTGTGCGTGGCAGCCATCTGTTTAATGTTCTCTTATATCTATTTTAAGACTCTTAACTATTTCGCGATTTTCATTTAACATTCTTTCATATGTCTAAGCCAAATAGAAAACAGGATTAACATGTAAGAGGGTGACAAAATAGCTACTTTATGGCTTAGCGTGTATGTTGTGTAAATCATCATGGCCGTTTCCATGCTTAATTCGATATAAAGTGTTTGTAAACCTTTTTCAAACAGTTTGGAGCAACACCTACGGGGTAACTTTACATATGGTAACTTTTTAAGCGTTTACCATCTGGCTCACATCAATTACCACTAGAATAAAATTAAATTACTTAACGGAGTTCAATTACATAAATTTAATCAATTATCAGGAACCCAAATCAGCCAAATATAGTTAGATCGCTTCCTCCGTCTAATAGCTACCAGTATTTTTGACACACTTACTAAATATGCCTGTTGACATCCTGAGATGACAAATTTGGGATTCGATCAGTAGAAGTCTTTTAGTACTAAAATGAGTATCAACTATACCATAAAAGTGCTACAACTATACTCCACCCCATTATGACTTTTGAATGACACATAGCAATAATCTTTAATTTAGCATACACGACGGAAAACTGTTCGTGATAGTTCAATGACATGCTGGGATGCCAAATTTACAGTTCGATCAAAAATCATTTAGTACTAAAATGAGTGTCAACTATATCACAGAAAAAGTACCAAATACACGACCAAACATACACGACAACTATAAACGATGATCAACTACTGTTGTTGATAATTCAATAACATCTTCGGATGACAAATCTAAGTTTTAATCACTAAAATTTCTTTAGTACTTACATAAATGTCAACTATACCATTGAAGTATTTGTGACTTTTGAACGGCAAGTATCTACGATTTAGCATACAAAATGGACAACTACAGTTCGTGATAGCTCATGTTGGGATGACAAATTTAGGATTCGATCAATAAAACTTCTTAGTACTTAGCGTCACTTATACCATACAAGTAGTACAAACCATATTCGACCATTTCTAACTAATAAATTAGTCATACAACAATGAAACATACATGATGGCTAACTACTATTCTTGATAGTGCAGTAACTATTGGGTTGACAAATAGCCGATTCGATCACGAGAAGTTCTTTAGCACCGAAATTAGTACTAACTATAGTGGTTTAAACTGTACTCGACCGTTTCTAACTTTTGAGTGGGTCATATATCTTAAGCTAAGCATGAAGAACTACACGATGAAGAACTACTGTTTGTGATACTGTAACAACAATCGAACACTTCTGGTCGTGATAGCCCAGTTACGATTCAAAAAGACCTCTAGTACCAAATTTTTATTTATTATTTTATTTTAACTATAACAACTGAACACTAATTTTTCTTTCGTAATTTAGTCACTTATTAATGTGAAGGCACCCATTGGCCCCCTCCATTTATAGGTTATTTACTAAAGTAGTCTTTGCACTGGTGTCCTTAAACATACCTCGAAGTTCTTCGTTAACGTGTTGATAAATACGTTGCCCTTGAATTACGGTAAGTATTTTATTTCTTCTTGAACCGTCTGGATATCTAGGTCTCTATGGAGGTCGTCATTCGTTATGAAGCAACGTTAACTATACCTCGTAGCACTTTGTTTTGAAAAGTTTGAATTATTTTAGAGTTGGTTTTCTTTGTGCACTTCCAAAGCTGTAAGCCGTAAGTCCATAGAGGTTAGATATGTACTTTATTTCTTGCTCGATCCGTGTTTAAAACACTAAAAGGGGGTTTGCGTGCCTGATCCCTCATTTTCCTTGATCCCTCATAGTTGCTTGGCAATGGGCCATTTACCTTCGGAGCTTCATTTTGTTGAGCTGGTCGCCATTCTGGTCAATCTGCTACCTCTAGTAAAAAACTTAGCTTTCCTTTTTTTATTTCTATTAATTTGTTTAGATTTTTCCTTCTTCAACATCCAGTTAGTTTCCCTGTCTCATTCTTCCTAGTCCGTTGAGTTGAGTATTCAGTTTTCTGTGACCTTGCTCTTTTAGGTTCCACTTGGTTGACTGACGGCTATTTGTTTTTGGTTTTGTCTTACGTTTTTGAATTTGTTTTATCTGTTTGCAGGCAGATTAACTCGCATTGAAGATTGTAGACTAGACTCTCCATGTCTCTAATTTTTTGTTTTAGTGCTTGGTTTTATTTTTCTAGATTACAATGTCCATCATTTGAATTGCTGCCAACGTAGATGATTACAGTTGCAGGACTGCTTTTGCTACTTCTTTTGGCATACGATTTTGATGTATTTGACTGTTGTTGAATCGGATTCGCTGTTTCAAAATTGATTTCACTAACATGTAATAGGTGGTTTTCGTCCAAATCTATGGAACCGCACGAACAGTTTGAATTTGCCAATTTGAGAAATGGTGTACCACCAAGGGTTAATAATTTTGTGTTTTCGCTCTGGTTTCAAACCGGAGGTACCTCCACTCCAACTGCCACAGTTCTATCCACTGTACCATTTGATTGGGAAGAGCGAGCTTTTTCCAACCCATAATTATTTAATAAATATTTAATTTAAAATTTTGTTTGTGCTTTTCTATATCAGAAGTTGCTCTCGTCGTATAATATTGATGATAATATGTTAAGTTTGTACATATATAAATAACTATATACTTTGTTGTTGTTATTATAATAATAGGATTATAAAAAAATATTACTTATGAATAATCTTATCAATTGTTGGTTGTTAAACATATTTTTATGTGCAATATTAAAAACTTAGCATCATGCAACAAACAAAACAAAAAAAAAGGTTACAGATTTTTTATGGGGTACGACGCTCCATCTTAATATATGAATTTATATGCAACTGAGTAGAAAAACATCTTAACTATTTTATACGTTATGCTACACAGTATGTACACACACACATATATAAAATGTATTCTTTAAGTGATGTTACATTGTGCTTTTTTATGATAAACAAGATGAAATTTATAATAATAAAAAAATGTAAATACTCTAGGCTTATAATTATTATATTCTACTTAGCACACAGCTATTATGATACTATATACAAGTACTTAGATGTTAAAGAACGTATATAAGTCGGGTTTTTCAGAAATACCAACAACAGGTTTTTCTAAATACAGCAGATAAGTAGTTTTTAATTTTTATTTTCAGAAGAAGAACAGCTTAATTCGATTAATCTATAACCTAAGTTATAATTTTCCTGCAATTGCTGAACCTCATCCTTCTCCAACATTAAATTTTTCCATTGGAGATATAATAGTATTTAAGATCTTAGAGAGTACTCATTTAGGTATAAATCATCATCGATTAAATATATAATTCAACTACCAAGACTGTGACGATTAACTCGGTGTTTGAATTCAATTAGCTATAAATCACCCTACCAGAAAAACTTCGAACCAATATAAGTCGTAATACATATGTCGTATCAATCTCAAACTTGGACCAAGATCTTGTATTTGTACCATAAATATGTAGTGTGAGATTCAGATCAATAGGACTTTAGTAAAGATTTTAATGTACAAAGGATGAAGATCCTTTTGTTTCAGCAGTCCCTCAATGGTTACTTGACCGAAGTGTTATCGTTTATTTTATTGGTTAACGAATTTGTTTAGTTTTTAAAATTTTACAGATGCTTTTATGTTTCTGACGATCTGACGTCGTTTTCTAGATAAGATCTTACAATATTCTAAATCCTCGGTTCAAGACTCTTCGGTTTATTAGAATCAAATGAGTATACTGAACAATTAGATAAGATTACTAGAATTGAGCTGGACTTAACGAAAACTGAACGAAACATTTTCCTAACACACGTTTGTTCTTAAAATGAATAGCTTGCTAAATTTTGATAGTATAGTAGGATGACCATCACACAATACAAAACCTCCTCTACTTATTAGTCAAACTATCACACAATACAAAACTTCCTCTACTTACAACAATTACATTCTCTTGATAAGTTTTTACACAGCCTTTTATATAATACAAAATTATGTTGTTCTGGCAATAACCTTTAAATTCTGATTTCCATTATGAAAAAAATACTGCCAGTACGTTTTACTGAAAAAACATAAAGAGAAAAAAAATCAAAAATACCATTAGAGTGACAGAGACCATTTTTTTTATTTTTCCTTTCTTTTATAGTAAAACTAAATGGATATATTTTGAAAAATGCCTATCACATAACCAATAAATTTCAAATTTTTTTTGTTATTAAAAAAATAGACAAAAAAAACGTAATTATTATTTTTCCACTGTGAATGACACAAAACGAAATGTTAAAATTATGAATTGACCATAAAAAAAATATTATAAAATGCTTCATATTTAAGAAATGGCTTCACTTTTAAAATATTGCTTCACTGCATAGGAACGATTTCGCATCCATTTCCATTTTTGCTATAAAATATTCTTTTTTATTTAATATTTTATTTATGAGAACAATAAATTTTTTTAACAAAGTAACTAGTCATTTTTGACTAACAGCGTTTGATTCTGACTAAATTATGAAGCACTCCTATGCAAACTTTCCATAGCGATGTTTTGATTTATTTTGCCTTTTGCGGACTATTTTTGTAACTCAAAAGGTTTTTGTCTTTTGAGTCTTCTTGTAATACCATCTTGATGAAGTAGTTTACAGCTTCATGGTTGGGGTGTTGATGGAGCCACTCCTGATGTTTTCGAGCATACTTCTTTATTTCCGTTAACTATTCCTCTGAGAACTCTGAGAAATCTTCTGATTTTGAAATCTTTGAACTATTTGTTGATTGCTGGTTTTGGTGCATCCCCATAGTTGAATACCATATGTCCAGACCGGCTTGAGCACTTGTTTATAAAGCATAAGTTTATTATGAATGGATAACTGAGAGTTTCTGCCAATTAGCCAGTACATTTTTCTATATTTTAACTGGAGCTCTTCTGCTTTCTTTTTCATTAGTGGTTCTATTGATAACCTTAGTGCGGTTCTATTGATCTATTAGTGAAATTAATGTGAGTAGACTTCGATTCATTCACTTTAATCCTCCACTTAGCTAGCCAATCTTGCATATTATTTATAGCTATTTGTAATTTGAGTGTGCCTCCACCGATTGTGTCACCAACAGCTAGAATTGCAGTGTCATCTGCAAACGTGGCGATAGTTGTATTATTCGTCTGCGGTAAGTCGCTTGTAAACAGTACAAAAAGGAATGGCCCTAAGACACTATCCTGCGGAACTCCTGCTTTAGCTTCTTCTATGCTGGAGTAAACTCCTTCCTGCTTAACTCTAAAGTATCTCCCTTTCAAGTACGACTTTAACAGTTCGCAATACTCAAGTGGCAGGTTTTTCTCTATTTTAAATACTAGACCATCTAGCCAGACTTTGTCAAATGCCTGCGATATGTCCAGAAATATGGCTGAACAATCTTATTTTCCTCTAAGGATCTTTCTATTAAATCTGTTATTCTGTGAACTTGATCGATTGTGGAGTGTTTGTCTCTAAATCCAAACTGATGAGACGGAACGACTCCTGACTTTTCAATCGCAGGTTTAATTAGTTTTAATAATAGTCTCTCAAACAGTTTTGACATAATTGGAAGAAGCGATATTGGCTTGTATGAAGTTAATTTACTTGGCGGCTTTCCTGGTTTAGGTATTATTATTACTTCTGCAAATTTCCAAGAAAAAGGAACGTAACATAGTCTGACGGAGGCATTAATTATGTCCAACATATTCCTAATAGCTTTATTAGGTAGTTGTTTAAGAACCTCTCCAGTTATCAAGTCATATCCTGGTGATTTTTAGGTAATATATGGTTCTTTATTTCTTGTTTCACTTCTTTAGCATTAGTTAATGGGATTTCTTGCCTCAAGAAAGTTGTATGGTTTTCAATCAATATATCTTGGGGATTAAGTGTTGTTAAATTAGGCTGAGAAGTGCGCTGATGAGATGATCCGCAAAACTTTCTGCTTTTTCTTCTTTGGTTTTAGCTATAGGTGCCCATTATTACTTCTTATTGGTGGTATATGTGCGTAACTGGTTTTTTTAAATATTTGATTGCTTTCCACAGTGAGTAATCGCTATCTTTATTGTAGGTTAGAGCTTGTAGGTATGAATTTATTGAACTATTTTTAAATTCCCGTATTCTTCTGCGTATTCGTTGTGTTGAATTATTTAATCTATTTTTGACGGTTGGGTCTCGAGTACGTTGCCATTCCCTTCGGATATTTCTCTTCTTTATAACTAGTGATTTAATTTCAGTTGGGTAGCATTTACCTGTTTTTTGTTTGTTTGTTGAATTGGTACTTTTCCAGGCTGCTTACTGTATTTCTTTGACTAGCTTTTCCAGCTGCTACTCCAATATGTTTTCTGAAGAAAATTGTGTGTTTAAATTAATGCTATTGTCTAGTTCATTCCTAAATCTTTTTCAATCTGTATATTTACTTGTTAACATTGGATGTTTGTCATTTTCAGTTATTGTACCACTTATTATCACTAAAATAGAGGAGTGATCAGACGTGGAGTCAAATCCTTCCTGCACTTGTATATGACCAACCGGGACTTTTCTTGTTATAAAGAATTCAATCACGTCTGGTATTTTACTTTGGTCGCTGCGCCAGTAAGTTGGTTTACCTGTAGAGTGCCAGTTGCAGTTGTATTTAATTATTGCTTGATGGAGCTCTTTCCCTTTCGTCGTTGTAAGTCTTGATCCTAAATCCTTATGTTTAGCGTTTAAGTCACCTCCGATTATGAATTTTTCACCTAGCTGCTTGAAGAAGTAAGTATAAGCATTCTCTTTTACGTTATATCTAGGCGGACAATATATTGCGGCTACCACTACTTTATGGTTACGGGTATTAATACTAACGCTAATCGCTTGTATTTCAGCACTTTGAAGCTTTTGATGCAGATCGTATTTAAATTGTTTCCCTTGTTTTATTGCGAATTTTTTGCAGCTCTTTTATAACAATGCAACCTCTATAGTTGGCTGAGTGTGCCTCTCCACAGTTGACACATTTTGGTGGGTGTCTTTTAATTTCCTACATGTATTCGTGCTGTGTTTCCCTACACATTTAACGCATCTGGGTTCTTTGTTGAAAAAGGTTTGCGTATGTCCATGAACTTGGCACCTTTTACACTGTGGAAACAATTGAGATGTTTTGAAACTTCTATTTGTACTTTCATATGGAGTATTTTGTTTATTGCATAGATATGTTTAATGTCTTCCGTTCTTTCGAATGATAACATATATAACGGGAGAGGTTTTTTATCACCCCTTTTAAGTGGTTGTGTAACTAAGCTAATTTTAAATCCTTTCTCTAGCAGATACTCTTTAATTTTTCAGGTTTGCATGATACATGAAATTTCTTGACAATGACTTTGGTTTGCCTTGTCTGTTTATCTTCATAGGAATACCATGTGACCTTTCCTTCATTAAGAGCTCCGGTGAGTTTTCTATAGCTTTCACCATCTGGGACATTTATTTTAATATCGCTACTATTTAAAGCTGTAGCTTGAAATTTTATCTGGTTGTTGTCCATAATTTTCCTAACACTCTGATAATTGTTGAAGTTAGATATTATAACTGGAGGTGACCGTGGCACTTTTTTCTCCTGTTGTACATTCGTACTTCCGGTTGAGAGTACTTTGCTAGATTTTTTATGTTCTGGTTCAGCCTGAACTATTTCCTTCTGTTGCACATTCATACTTCCGATTGAAAGCTGCTCGATAGGTTGTTTTTGTTACTTATGCTCCTTGTCAGTGGTCAGGTCATCTTTTTCTGGTTCAATTTCATTCAGATTTTCTTGTTTTTTTCCAAAGACTAAGGAAGTACTTTGTTTGGGAGGTGACCTTATTGTCTTTAAGTTTCTATTAAATGGATTACAGCCATTACTTTTGAGTAAGTCATCATTACTATCGATGGCTTTGTTGTTGCTATTCATTCCATGCATAGTGACCTAAATTCATTATCATTTTAAATGAACAAACTTCATTTTAAAAACTATGCACTGCACAATAGTTTTTTTTGTTCGAGCATTCACCTTTGCACAATAATGTTTTTGTTTTTTTTTAAAAGACACTGCACTTTTGGTTAAAAAAAATAAAAACAATTTTTGTTGCGTCATTGAATTGACGATTTTACACTTTTGAATTATAAAGAAACAAAACACGTCTACTCACTTTGAACACGAAAATGTAAGTATCATAAAATATTATTATACTTAAAAGAAATACTTCTCTTGATATATTTTGTCAGTACTGCTTTAATAATTTTTTCAGTTACCATAAAAATATTATTCAGTACTAAATAAATTTTTTGTACTGAAAATATTTTGTATTTCTCTCGCACATAGCGAAAAAATATATTTTTATCCTACTTTAACTATACTATAAGTATTTTTTCACAATGGAAATCAGTCTATGATGTATTTCTGCTTGACGACTTGTTATATAGGAGGTTCTTTTACTCTCATTTTTGACATTTATTCACAAAATTTATTATTTGTTTTGTATTCAATGATTCTATGTAAGTCAGAATTGATAATTTCAAATTGTTTGAAATTTTAACAACGAACATTATTGAAACACTAAATAAAGTTCATTTCAAAAACTGAGTGTTCATTAAGGCTTTATTAATAAAGATGGCTTTGGTAAAATATACCTCCTCTAAAATAAAGCTTTACTAAAAATACGTCATATTATAACAGCTCTGATTCTATATGGCTCTGACATAACTTGTTATATGTATGTCGTATTAATGCCAAACTTGGACCAATATCTTATGCTTGTCCCATATATATATATATATATATATATATATATATGGTGTCAGATACAGGTCAAAAAAGTTAAGATTATAGTATTTCGATTTCAGTGATTGAATGAGATGTTTTTCAGCTGTCCCAAACGTAAACGAACTAAACGCTTTTATCGTTAATACATGTCGTATCAACGTCAAACTTGGACCAAGATCTTATATTTGTTTATATTTACGTACATATATTAGATAAAAATCCTTTCATTTACATCTATATCAATAATGACACAACAGTTTCCACCAATATTTCAATTTACATTTATCCACTACACTAGTCATCGATAACTGAAGTTTCTAATATTTCTTAACCACAGTTAGCTTTATCGTGGGTTTCTCACAATAGATGATTTCTGACAATTTCTATATATTCCAAAATGTTTACCACCTCAAATATTATAAGGAGTTGATACGATATGACGACATTTACGCAGGTCTTCTGATTATCTGTCGAGATAAGGTCCAACAAGACTTACACTCCTGTCGTCAAGTCACATCAGGTTATTGGTTACACATGAGTATTCTAAAAAATGAGATGAGATTATTAAAATTGACTTAACGAAAATTGAACGAAACAGTTCCTTTTCCAGAGGGCGCCATAAACATACTTCGTCATCGATTAAATATATAATGAAACTACCTAGATTATGAAGATTAAACGAAATGTGTGGGTTCAATTTGCTATAAATTGCCACATCCAGAAAAAATTGTCCCACGTTGAATCAATATAAGTCGTTATACATATGTCGTATCAATGTCAAGCTAGGACACAGATCTAGTATTTGTCCCATAAGTATGTGTATAGATCAATAGGACTAATATTTAAGATTTTAGAACACATAAGATGAAAATCCTTTTATCTCGGCTGTTAAATATTCCATAATGGCTACCACCTCAAATATTATTGAGAATTGATACGATATGACCACTTTTACTTAGATGCGACTTTAGAAGATCTGACATCGTGCACCAGATAAGATATCACAAGACTCACACTCCTCTCATGAGGATACTGAACAATGGGATGAGCTTATTAGAATTAGGCTCAGCTTAACGAAAATTGAACGAAACAGTCCCTTTACCACTAGAGGGCGCCCTAAACATACTCCTGTAATTTAATGTGATTTTGCCACACCTTGTGCAGATATATAAAGGTTCAAAAGACACACAAATTTATTATTCAAATTTTTTGGATATTAAGACATTGGTTGCCAAGAAAATCGGTTACGTACAACAGAACTAAAATTTAAACATCTAAATGTGTATTATGGATAAATACGAAATCCGTTTCCTTTCATTTCGTTACTCTCAGCTATTATTGTGATTCTAAATACATGTTGTTTTATGTATATAGAAGCTATTATGTTTATTTTATGCTGCTCTACCTATGTGCTTGTCCTTTAGTTTTTGTATAAACATACATATAATATGTTTCCTATTGTTCGAACACACACACATACATACATGCACATTTATACTTACAGGCAGCATGAAAACTAATAAAATACTTTGGTTTTGGTTTCCCAGGTTTTCCTGGTTTTGTTTGTTATTCTATTTTATTTATGCTACATTTTTTTTTGTGTACATATACATAAACTGTACATATGAAGTATGTATATACATATGTATATGTTACACATAATGTTTAGTATATGTTCAGAATTCTCTTACATCAAAAGGATAAAATAAATCGGTTTGGTTATGTGAATGTGCCTACATAGCATGAATTCGTTTGCAATGTTTTTGCTCTTGCTCATGTACCCCACTATAATATACGAAAGTCTTCTGGGTTTGGTTATTAAATCATTTTTGAAAGGTTTAAATTAAATTTTGTTTTTGTCTAATTTTATTTCATGCTTAATATAATTAAAATTCTATTTGAATTTTTGATTTTTATGGTTAAGCTTATAATTCTCTCGTTTTTATGAGCTGAGGGAAATAGAACATTTATTCAATTGAAATATTTGTTTGGCAAAACCGAAAGATGTATATAGAAAATCTGCAGATTAAAAATGTTTTGATTAAAAGATGTATGGTTGGGGACGTATACGTGAAAATTGCATTTAACCCAAAGTTTATTTGTACCAAACAATACAGGTGGAAATAACCTTAAATACGTACATCTATGACTCCGATACTTTTTAATCTCATGTTGGAACACATCCTTCGTAGAAGTGACTCATATCTTATTCCAACAATCCAATCAACATTTGCATATATGCGGATGATATCTGTGTGACTGGATTTAATGACGCTTAGAAAGAGATACTTGATCAACTGGAACAATGTTTAGCTTAAAATCAACGAGGTCAAAACCAAATATCTAATCTCTGGTCTGCGAGACCAAGCCGCAATAGATTTCAGTAGTGGTAACCTTACGTTTGACGGAGGAATGAGATTGAAGTATATTGCATGTCTCATTAATCACGATAAAATAGTGTGAGAGAGGATATCAAGGTGCAATCGGGCTTTATATCCTCTACGTCCACTTCTGAAATCAAAATATCTTGCAAAAATGGATAAGTTGATATTGTACAGAGTGTTGATCAGATCCGTTGACATGTATGGATGTGAGAGTTCGACCTTGACGGATGAGTACGATAGATGGCTTTTAACATTCGAGAGAAGAATCATGCGTGTGATATATGGGCCAAAACGCGACGTAGATAACGAGCTCTTTTCAATCACGAGATTGAATGCGACCTCCTGATATCGTGCATTATATCGGCTCGGTCACGTTCCGCGTGCTGAAGCGAACCGAATGATATACAGCGATCTTTAAAATGAGATCTGGTTTTCGGTAGGCAAATAAGTCGCTGTCGGCGACGATAGCTGAAGTATGAAGCAAAAGTATGAAGACTGGCTCGTGATCGTTAACGATGGAGGCAGATTGTTGACACGGTACGCACCAACAATGGCCTTTTAAATCCGTAAAAAAATAACCTTAAATGTTTTTATCCTCTTCCAAAACATAATGTCGAGCAATCTTTAAGTCAAAAGTACTTTTGAGTTAATAAAAATCGTGTTAAGGGGTCAATATAGTAGTAGATGGGTTTGATTTGGGATAGTATTTGCGAACTTGATTCGGTTCTTATCTATTCAACTCGATACGTTTGTACTAACAAACCTGTATCTTTTATTTATAGCATATAAGGAACACAAAGACGGGATCCTTATTTGGATACTCTAGTATAATCAATCCGAATGAGATGTATTCGGGTTTTACAACATATCCTTCCTATGATAATGCAGAAATCTGTCATAGGTAACCGTATTTCTCTTGCTTTGTCGTTGCTAGTCGACGAATTCTGGAAATATATCCGGACAAATATATATATAGCGGAAATAGATAAGGTCAAAGTTGAGATGTTTAAGAGATCAAATAGGACCAGAAAAACGCCAATACCCAATACTTCACTTCGATTTAAAGTTCCAAGTGAGGCGAAAATAACGACGCTTTGAAGCAGCGGAACCAACGGAGCCGTAGGAGTAGTCCAGCAGATATAAAAAAAAACACTAGTTTAAGTGCGCTGATAAAGTCTTATCTGATTGCAAAAAATCAAATCAACCTCAGTGTCAAGAGTGTGGATGCCAGTTTACAAATTACCAACTATCAGGGATTAGCAGGTGGTCATAATGAGTAGTGGGGTAATGAGCCGCATACTAGCATTTTGCTATCCAGCACCTTAGTACCTGAAAATTTTATCGACTCACGCTGTCCAACCAACCAACAGGTTGCAAAAGCAGTAAATGGAATAACTGGCACTATTTTATTTGCTAATACACAGTTAAGTGTACCAATCAACGCGATTTCACCACCATCATGAGTCTGTCAATAGTGAATCTGATGATAAAAGCGACGAAATAATTCGGCTATCAAATAATAGACCAAACCAAAATATAACAACTTAAATACTATTTTGAAGGATAGCTATATCCTTTAGCATAAAATTACCCTTCTCATAATTTGGCAGAGCATATTTCGATTCGTTCGAATCGAATTGATGATTCGAATCAAGAAGCAATACAAATCAAATTCCCAATACAATTGCTTGGGCATTCACCAATCTTTTAAAGATGCCACCAGTACGCTATGGCTAACAGGCAATGTAGTTATTTTTTTGGTTCGTTTTATCTCAAACCAAAACCAAACTGAAAATGTGTGGTTATATCAACTCGATTTGTGTAGTGCACCAAAACTAGCTTGGTCCATATTCCAGTCGTGAGAGTCACCTGAAAGGCCAGAAATATGTTAATTAAAAATTGAGTCCCAAAATAGGATATGAACACATCTATTACCCCCTGTTAGAGTGCAGAACTCATGGGCCGACCCATCTTCCATGTCAGTACTATAGGCTGGCATGGAGCTATGCAATGCGCAGATGGTTCTACTAAAATCGGACCTATAGCCGTACGTCCTCGATTTGGCCGTTATAAGGTGTAAAATAGGACGTAAATAAGCGAACCGCAAAAGAGCCCGGAGAGCCTTGAGTCCCAAAAAATATAGCATAGAATAAAATATCAAAAAAAAAAATACATCGGCTTAAGCTATAAGTAAGTTTACGAACGGCAATATACAGATGACCCTACTAAAAGATGGTATCTTTGTAACACGGTTTTACTGTAACACGATAGAAAAGTCACGAAAACCTCCTACGACAAAACATTTATATCTAAAAAATAAAAAGCTGCACCAGGATTTCAGGTATCAAAAGATCTTATATAACAATACTTTTGTGCAGTAATGCGTCTGGGGATTGTATGATGAAACCTTTGTTAATATATCGAGCCTTGAATCCTCGCACACTAAAAAGTGTAAATAAATACACATTACAGGTATATTGGAGAGCGAATTCAAAAGCATTGGTAACAGCAGATTATTATTTTGTACCAGAGGTCGAAATTTATTTAAAAAAGAAGAATTTAGACTTCAAGGCGCTATTAATAATATGCTCCGGGTCATATCCTAATGTTCACGTAGTGTTTGTACCTCCTAACAGCACTTCATTGCTCCAGTCATTGGTTCAAGGTTTTATTTAAACTTTTACGAAAGATTACATCAAGAGATCTTTACAAGAGATTGTAGACACAACTGTTGCCTAATCTATTGACGTAACAAAACCTTGGAAGCAACTTTCAATTATTCGGATATTGATGTCCGCATCGTTAAAAGAATCAAAAATTACAACATTAAATGGATGTTGGAAGAAAATATGGCCGGCATCAGTTGAAATAGAAAACGTGCATGGCTCAACAGAAAAGAACATTGATGGCATATCACATCTTGCTAGATCGACAGAGAAGGTTTTATGGATGTGACTTATGAGGACATTCAGGATTTATTAGTAGAAGAAGAAATTGGTGAAGCGGATTAAGTTGAAATGGCATCTCAAAACCAAGCAAATCAAGTCAATTTCGGCTCTGATGACGATAGTGATGATACTTACAAGGTTTTAGCTTAGCCGATAAGTTGGAATCATTTTTCGTGAACGTAGACCCATCCACTGAAATAAGTCAAATATTTAAGAGAGAACTACAAAAATGCCGATCACCATTTAATAAAATTTACAATAGCATTATAAGACCACAAAAACAAAGCAAGATTACAAATTTTTCAATGATTGCAGGAATGCGCAAAATATGCATTATCCATAAACCCAAAAAAGCTTCAGAAAGTGAACATGATATAATTTTTCAAAGTAAACATTAAACACAGTGGTCAAAGTTGCGGCAGTTCCAAACCGATAGGGGCAGCAAGCAAAAGGGATTTTTCACCTTACGATTACGATCGGTGGTGTTAATGAAGAAAGGTAAGGACGTAAATAAGCGAACCGTGTTAGAGAGTAAGAAGTGCCTCGAGCCCATCTGTAACAGATTACAGAGATAAAAACAAAAAAAATTGTTAAAATAATAAAATGATTAATTGGGCCAAAACACGACGTAGATAACGAGCTCTTTTCAATCACGAGATTGAATGCGACCTCCTGATATCGTGCATTATATCGGCTCGGTCACGTTCCGCGTGCTGAAGCGAACCGAATGATATACAGCGATCTTTAAAATGAGATCTGGTTTTCGGTAGGCAAATAAGTCGCTGTCGGCGACGATAGCTGAAGTATGAAGCAAAAGTATGAAGACTGGCTCGTGATCGTTAACGATGGAGGCAGATTGTTGACACGGTACGCACCAACAATGGCCTTTTAAATCCGTAAAAAAATAACCTTAAATGTTTTTATCCTCTTCCAAAACATAATGTCGAGCAATCTTTAAGTCAAAAGTACTTTTGAGTTAATAAACATCGTGTTAAGGGGTCAATATAGTAGTAGATGGGTTTGATTTGGGATAGTATTTGCGAACTTGATTCGGTTCTTATCTATTCAACTCGATACGTTTGTACTAACAAACCTGTATCTTTTATTTATAGCATATAAGGAACACAAAGACGGGATCCTTATTTGGATACTCTAGTATAATCAATCCGAATGAGATGTATTCGGGTTTTACAACATATCCTTCCTATGATAATGCAGAAATCTGTCATAGGTAACCGTATTTCTCATGCTTTGTCGTTGCTAGCCGACAAATTCCGGAAATATATCCGGACAAATATATATACAGCGAAAATAGATAAGGTCAAAGTTGAGATGTTTAAGAGATCAAATAGGACCAGAAAAACGCCAATACCCAATACTTCACTTCGATTTAAAGTTCCAAGTGAGGCGAAAATAACGACGCTTTGAAGCAGTGGAACCAACGGAGCCGTAGGAGTGGTCCAGCAGATCGAAAAGAAACACTAGTTTAAGTGCGCTGATAAAGTCTAATCTAACTGTAAAAAATCAAATCAAACTCAGTGTCAAGAGTGTGGATACCGGTAGCAGGTGGTCATAATGAGTAGTGGGGTAATGAGCCGCATACTAGCATTTTGCTATCCAGCACCTAAGTACGGGAATTTTTAAAGACCCACGCTGTCCAACCAACCAACAGGTTGCAAAAGCAGTAAATGGAATAACGGGCACTATTTTATTTGCAAATACACATAGGTGTACCAATCAATGCAATTTCACCACCATCATGAGTCTGTCGATAGTGAATCTGATGATAAAAGCGAACAAATAATTCAGCTAACAAATAATAAGCCAAACCAAAATATAACGACATTAATACTCTTTTGAAGGATATAGCTATGTCCTTATATTCACCTCGCTTTGTGTAGTGCTTGGTTATATCAACTCGATTTGGTTATATCAACTCGATTTGTGTAGTGCATCAAGACTAGCTTGGTCCATATTCCAGTCGTAAGAGTCACCTGGCAAAAAGGCCACCTGGAATTTGTTATATACTGGAATAAGAAATCATAGAATCGATTTTTTTCAAAAATTCTTTCATTTTTTGCATTCAGGCTACGTCACTTGAAAATTGAGTCCCAAAATAGGACATACATCGACTTAAGCTATAAGTAAGTTTACGAACGGCAATATACAGGTAACCCTCCTATAAGACGGTATCTTGCAACACGGTTTTACTGTAACACGATAGAAAAGTCACGAAAACCTCCTACGACAGAACATTTATATCTAAAAAATAAAAAACTGCACCAGGATGGATTTAAGGATCGCAAGATCCAAAGATCGCATATAACATTGCTTTTGTGCAGTAATGCGTCTGGGGATTGTATGACGAAACCATTGTTAGTTTATCGAGCCTTGAATCCTCGCACACTAAAAAGTGTAAATAAATACACATTACAGGTATATTGGAGAGCGAATTCAAAAGCATTGGTAACAGCAGATTATTATTTTGTGCCAGAGGTCGAAATTTATTTAAAGAAAAAGAATTTAGACTTCAAGGCGCTATTAATAATATGCGCCGGCTCATATCCTAAAACTTTTACGAAAGATTACATCAAGAGATCTTTACAAGAGATTGTTAACACAACTATTGACGCATAATCTATTGACGTAACAAAAGATTATCCGGCTATTGATGTCCGCATCGTTAAAAGAATCAAAAATTACAACATTAAATGAATGTTGGAAGAAAATATGGCCGGCATCAGTTGAAATAGAAAACATGCATGGTTCAACAGAAAAGAACATTGGTGGCATATCAAAACTTGCCAGATCGGCGGAGAAGGTTTTATGGATGTGACTAATGAGGACATTCAGGATTTATTAGTAGAAGAAGAAGTTGGTGAAGCAGATTTAGTTGAAATGGCATCTAAAAACCAAGCAAACCAAGTCGATTTCGGCTCTGATGACGATATTAGTGCTAATTACAAGGTTTTAGCTTAGCCGATAAGTTGGAATCATTTTTCGTGAACGTAGACCCATCCACTGAAATAAGCCAAACATTTAAGAGAGAACTACAAAAATGCCGATCACCATTTAATAAAATTTACAATAGCATTATAAGACCACAACAACAAAGCAAGATTTCAAATTTTTCAATGATTGCAGGAATGCGCAAAATATGCATTATCCAAACCCAAAAAAGCTTCAGAAAGTGAACATGATATAATTTTTCAAAGTAAACATTAAACACAGTGGTCAAAGTTGCGGCAGTTCCAAACCGATAGGGGCAGCAAGCAAAAGGGATTTTTCACCTTACGATTACGATCGGTGGTGTTAATGAAGAAAGGTAAGGACGTAAGTAAGCGAACCGTGTGAGAGAGTTAGAAGTGCCTCGAGCCCATCTGTAACAGATTACAGAGATAAAAACAAAAAAAATTGTTAAAATAATAAAATGATTAATAATTTGAAATGGAATTATGGCATGTACTGTACATATATGTGTGTATTAATGAAATTTTATTTTGAAATAGTTGCTTTTATGAGTTAATAAATGTACATTTTAATAGATGTAGCACCTTACCCCTCACACATTTATACTAGCTTCTTGTCTCAATGGCACGGTTTCACATAACACATCATATTTAAGAAACCTATCTACCGTGTTATAGGAGGGCTACCTGTAATGCAAAAAGCAAATATGTGTAAAAACAATTATAAGGCTTATTCGCCCTGCCATGTGAATCGATGTAGTTAAAAAACGATTCAAAAGATCACACCACATACTTGTAGGACAAACCTAAGATGTTTGTCCAAGTTTGACATTGATACGACTTATATTAACGATATTGGCATACGTCTCGGTCGACCATTTCATTCAATCACAGAAATCATGAATTTATCGAGAATCCAGTACAATTAGTCGTTGACTCGAATTATTAAGACCACACCTTGTACGTTATGTTGATCACCTGTGAGAACTGACATGAGTTATACACTTGGACTGATCAAGATGTAATCATCCATCTCTCCGATCATATCATAAATTCCGTTTTTAATTCTACTGTGCTTTACAGGAATATCTCGAAAATTACATGCAGCTCTCGATATGGCCAAACCGCACTCAACATATAGATAATGATTAACAATCCAAACCAAACATTTTATATTCCACAAATATTTTCATCCCACAGTTAACACACACACACACAACAACAGGGAAAATTGTTTCGTTTTTCATTGGAATTTTCGTAAGTTAATGAACGGAAATCAATTTAACTCTTTTTCCATCCTATATACGAGTATACATACCATATATATACTCTGGGTGCTTGAGTACATTTTTATTACAAATTAATCTAAATCATTTACCTTTTCTGTACTACCCACCACACCACACCATTATATCTCATTTATATAACAGTTTTTTTTTGTATGCCACACTAAGCTGTTATATACGACCATTGATACTTCTCGATATCGAAAATATACGCCAATAAATCTTAATTCGGTGCGAAGGAGTGCTGGCCGGGTAATCAAAATACAAATTGGAATCAATTTTTAAAAATTAATCCGATATTATCGGGATACATGGTGAGCATTGGAACTATGTGTAGTATGTGTCTAACGCATATATGTACATACATTATGTATATATATGAATAATTGATATTAATTCGTTTATTATATGGTCCCATCAGTCACATTTATGTGTATATATTTGGACGTGGTGTTTGCTTATAACACAGACACATCCACAATCACTGGATATCGTAGAAATCTAATTAACATTTTTAATTCAAAATAAATTCAATTATAATTGAACTATTATTTTGCAACAAATAATTATTTATTCATTTGTATATTTACTCTGGTATACGTTCAAAATTGGGTGTATATGGGCAGAATACTAAACGACATTCGGAAAATTACGATATTGGGAAATTATTTACTAAAAATAGTTTTAAACGATTTAGCGAATCTATAATCATTTTGTCGGTGTACCATTAGTCACTATTAATTAGGTGATACGAGCATATGAGTAATTGGCATACGTTTATATTATAATTTTATTACAAATTACTGCGGTCAATGGAACGCTACCATGGAAATGTTCGTACAACTCCTGTGAAGGTCTGATAAATGAAGAAATCAACGAAATATCAATATCTTGTCAGCAATAGCATTTTACGATCTAGTTACCAATCTGAAAAAGTGACCAGTGTCTAGGAAGTATTGAAAATCTCAGTTGTCGGTTCCATCCAGCACATTCTAGGTATAATAGTATTGATGTAGCCCACAACGAAGCGCAGACTTGATTTTACAATAGAAAGAAAAGAAAAAGCGGTTCTTGCTAGGAGAATGGGAGGAGGCTAAGGTCTTAAAAGTCTATCAACTCAGCAATGAGCACAATTCGCGTGGTTTCTTTAAAGGAATCAACGAATTGGTCTCAAAATCAATGAGTCCAAAACCTCAATGAGTTTTTCGAGACAATACATTTCAGTAGTGATAACCACACGTTTGAAGGAGTGATGATATTCAAGTATATTGGATTTCTCATCACTCACGATAACAGTGTGAGAGAGAGTCTAGGTTCGCCTTGACGCTAGCAATCGGGCTTTATATCCTCTACGTCCAATTCTGAAACCAAAATATCTTGCAAATACGAATAAGCTGAAATTGTAGAGAGTGTTGATCAGAACCGTTGTCATGTATAGGTATGTGCTAGATAAGATTCCTTTTCTAAAGCCGTTTACATAAAACAATAGGTATCCTGGTTCAGACACAAAATTACTATTAGCAAAAGATAATCACTTCTTATTTAATAATCTGCAATCGCCAATCCACAATCTCTAGTCCAATATACCAATCTGCACACATCCTTTTAGATTTAAATGAAAACATTAATTTTAGTCACGTGTCATAAATTCGTAACCAGCAAGGGACAAGCTAACGATAAATCTGACTTCGGCCTAAAGCGTCCAAGTCATGTGCATAAAGTATATTTATGCAGAAAATTTTCGATGGATTCGACATAAATATGATAAACCAGAACTATCCTCATCCAGCAAAAGAGACTTCTGAGTGGCGGTAGAAACTATCACTCGCAATTCAAGACATACACTGAAGAAGCCACAGACCATAATCAGCCAAACTTACTATCCAATCACATGCGCTCCATACAAAGACGCCACACACAAGTCTAGCAGTTCTAAAGGAAAACTTTAATTCGGTCTTAATCAAAATTTCTTGAACCACCGGCTCTTTAACCAACCTGACCCTACAACTTTTTTAAATATTTTTCTTTGAAATATTGGCAAGAGGGTATTATTGGCAGATTGAAAACTGCACTAACCCAATTTTAAAGACAATAGTCGATATAAGCGACAGCTGTTACGCAAAAAATGAGCGTCATAAAACTAAAGTTTACTTCGAGACAAAAAACTGATTTTGATTCATTGATTGGACTGTATAACCAAGTGCTAGGTAAGGTTCTCAGATAAAGCCGGTCCTACTCCTACAACCGTTTCGACACTCGCATTCGACATAAATATGATTAGCATAGTACCGAAATTATCATCCTGATCCAACAAAAGGGACCTCCAAAGAATATTTCATAACAAAGATACACTTATGTACCAACACACCCAAATTAGTAACTTTAATCAGCAAATCCCCAAAGATCTGCCATAAATTAATTTTAAGTATCGAAATTTAAAATAAAAAATGACTATTTCCTCCACCACTCAGATTTATTTCCTATGATCACCCCAACCAATCAAAACACATATATCCAACCACATGGCCTCCACACAAAGACGCCACACACAACTCTAGCAATTCTAAAACAAAAGTCAAAGCGATCCTAATCAAACGAGGAAAAATTTCTTGAACAACAGTTTTTGTTGAGATATTGGCGGCTAGAATCTTGATAGAGGCAGAATGAAAACTGCGCCATCTGTTGTGCAGAAAGTGAGTTTCATAAAACATCAGTCTATTTTAAGAGTGGCAGTTTATAAGTAGCCAGTAATATTACTGCGTATCAAACCGGCTTGACATAATTTGTAACAATTGCTCTGTCGAGGAAGTATATGTATAAGCACGGAAGTAAGATGCAAATTGAAGTGATCAGGTATTTCAGAGATTAAGCCTGATAGAACTACTTTTATTCTAGTTAAATGCTTCTCATGAATATACTATTTTACAGATAAGACATGATATTTCATCTAGTCTTTAGGTCCTTTTGTTCGGTCCTCTCTTAATAAAATATAAGAAAAATAGTTACCTTCGAAAAATTGTGCCTTGTTTTCTTTTGCTTAGAATAGAAGAGTAGATCAAAGTATTACAGATCGAGCCACATAGAAATAGTTTTGAGTCTATAAGCTACGCTTGCGTAATAGCTATACGATTAGAAGTATGATGGAAGAGAACTTCTAGTGATTGAAAGTATTTATACATACTCACCACTCTTAAAACCTCGTTAAGGTGTTCCTAGATACAGCCATACTATCGATTAACATAGTATTGTTACAATTTGCTGAAGGTTCGTATTCGGATTGTTGGCCACTTATACGTAGTTAAAAAATTAAACATCTGTGGGGCTTCACTTGATGGTCAACAGGTATCAATTGGAGAACGTTTTGCACTTTATAACCTAAAAATTATGATCTTGTATGGACCAGATCATAATTTCGCACATCGGTGTGTACGAACTTTCTCGGGCATCTTCGGTTACAAGTAGCATTATTCTCATTCGAATGAGTACATCAAAGCCAGCCACTTCTTAAAATATATCTAATGGACCCTGGAGTTTGTAGGATACACCCGTGGATTCCAATTACAAGAGTTATCGTGGAGCCCGATAATCCGTCGAGCCAGTCTCGTCGACACAGAACTTCACTGTCAATTTGAAACCTATTTATATCTGAAAATGTTAAATACGACAACTTCATTCTGTTCAAACAAGAACTATATCATGATAATCCTTGCATTTAAGCAATCACCGTTCCCCATACCAATCATACTTATATCAGTCTACCAGTTCACCATATCATAATAAT
Organism: Tipula lateralis; assembly: GCA_963932295.1. NCBI lineage: Eukaryota > Metazoa > Arthropoda > Insecta > Diptera > Tipulidae > Tipula > Tipula lateralis. The sequence continues at coordinate 160,774,821 of OZ010738.1, forward strand.
GTAATGAGTTTTTGTGATTATAGTTTGATTGATAGTCATAGTTCGAATGCAGGCCTAATCTTAAAATCAAACTAAAGTTACTAAAAGATCTAAAGGGTCTTTTGATATGATATTTCTCAAAATTTAGGATCTTAACTCAATTGTTGGCTAGCACAGTAAAATTCAAAACTATTTGAATCCATCGTGTGAAGGAACCACGGACCACCTAACCTTATGTTGTGTATCATTTGATTATATTGCAAGTAATGTTTGTTTGTTTTTCTCTTTACAATCTGTTTCGGGGTTCCAGGCACTCCCAATTCTTTCACGGTTCGCTTATTGGAAGATGGGTCTTCCTATAAATTCTGCAATATAACAGGGGGTCATAGATGTATTCATTCGCAGAACCGATCGTAATCAGACGGTGGAGAAACTCTTTTGCATCCTACCCTTATCGGGTTCTAAACCCGGTTCCTTCCGTTCCAACTGCCGCAGCCTTAACCACTGCACCATTTGGTCGGTATTGCTAGTAATGATACTCATTTATTTCGTTGATCTCTGCATCTTCTCTTTTTACAGTAGACATGAATTTGAAATATGTTAGAAATATATTGATTTCTCTTTTCAGACGCCATTAGCAATCAGATAGATATTTCCCATCCACCAAAAATAATATAATAAACTTTGTCTGAGGAACGCTGAATATACCGATACTTACGTTTCGGGCTAGAGGTTTGGCTCCACTCTATTTTAACCTTAAAAATAAGGTTGAAATAGAGTGGAACGAAACCTCTTCCCGGCATATCAGTGCCCAGCGGCCCTGGTAGCTCACTATAGGATTCCTTGGACCAATCATTCATAAATCCGGAAACCTACCGATTGCAGAAACGAACACTACCAAAAACTATATCAAATAAAAATATCGACTCTTTGACTAGTATACACATATCAGGAACTAGAACATCTCAGAGACGAAATAAATACAAGCAATGAGAATTATAAGATAATATAACGCAGGAAGCCAGCGATACATGAAAGAGAAGATAAAATCTGTAGCCTACAAAAGAAATAAGAGGATCGGGCGTAGCAGACACCCAATGCTCCTAAATTTGCAGATAGAGTGAAAAAATTCTAGTGCTTAGCGTATAATATGTTTTCTCGGTGGCGCAGTGATTAAAGCTGCGGCAGTTGGAGCGGGAGGTACCAGATTCGAATCCCGATAGAGGTAGGATGCAAAGGGGATTTTTCACCATGAGATTACGATCTATAGTGTGAATGAACACAACTATGACCCACTGTTGGAGTGCATAACTCATGGGCCGACCCATCTTCCATGTCAGCACTATAGGCTGGTATGGAGCTATGCAATGTGCAGATGGTTTGGAAAATCGGCCCTATAGCCGTACGTCCTTGAATTGGCTGCAAATGGTAAATGTTCTGCTTAATCAAAGGAGAAAATACCACCGTTTGTTACGCCAGGACGGGTAACACAAGGAACGGTTAATGCGCATTGGTTTACGGTGAAGCTGCCGAAACCTCGAACTGAAGATGCAAAGCGCGAATTTATTTTCAACAGCGTTGACTGGTTTTCAATTTCCGTTGAAGTATAAAATGCACAAGTTTAAGCCAGCTATCAACCTTTACTTGAAGGATCGCCCGTTGGGTGCAGGAGCTCTGACAGTTACAAGGAGCTAGGTCAGTTTAAAAGTCCACCCTGCACCCAACTAAAACAAAACGTAAAAAAAAAATGGCGTAAAAGTAAGGACGTAAATAAGCGAACCGTGAACAAGTAGGGAGTGCCTCGAGCCCCAAAACAGATTAGAGATAAAAAAATATATATATATGTTTTCTCATGATCAGGATCAGGTTGTTCGAGTGTGACTTCTAAGATTCCAGCAGATATCGAGTTCCTTAAAATTAGGAGATCAGTTATTTAATCAAGTCAGCTGTGCTGATTCGGAGAAAATTGTGCAGCGATTTCGTAAAAGAGAGCCACTATATATTTGAGAGCTTAAGAGTGATAACTACAGTTCCAGATTTTAAGACACATAACATTTTATACCTTCTATGATTAACATTTTTCTAGTTGGTAAAACACTTTATAATACTCGTACGGTTATTGACTTAAAGCTCCCAAAAATACAAGTTTTTATCGTAAATTTATGTTTAACAATTAACAACATCTGCTACCTCTCTCTATATAGAGCTAATAAAATATATATTACAAAAATTATGTGTATATAAAAGGTATGTAACCGCGTATTAAGAGCTAAGAAAATTGTACATAAGATGATGGCACACGTTTGTATAATTTATAAATTATATTCTTAACACCCAGCACCAGTAAAACTCATTTAAAGTTTATTGGTTTTATATTACATATATAAGTGTATTAGCTGCTTCGTAGAAAAGGATTGTCGGGTTTTTGTACCAATTTCTCTAAACGAATACATAATTAATATACCGGCATCTTGAACATTTGTACCATATATAAACTACTTTGTGTTTTCTTAGATTTTGTTGCTGTTTTTGTGTGGCACTTATATAGATCATCCCAGAAGCTCCAAAACAAAAGCACAATTTTGTTGTATTTTATTAGGATGAAATATTTCCACATAACCTTAACTATTAAAGAAAGCTAAAAGTTCAGCATTCCATTATGTGTATGTTGTTGTAATTTTCCTCTCTGCTATTCCACATACTTGTATACTCGTACACTCGTACTTGTATATAATTTTAAAATCAACAGTAGCTTTTTCACTTCTATCTCCTATATTCATTGTTCGTTTAGATATAAGAAAACTATACAACAACAACATAATGATAACAAAGAATAATTCTGCTTATCTCATATATTACAACAATACAAAAACTAAGACGAACTTTTACAACAACAACAACAAAAATATTTACAGTCCTTTGTTCTATACTATATATATACAGTACTGTGCTTAAAGTATATACTTGTGTTGTATATATGGTTAGTGTGTCTAGTATAGTTTGATATCAAATTTGGTACATACGACGACGATGTAAAAACACTTAAGATTCGTTTCAAGGAAGGTGCACAAAAAAAACGAGTCCGTAAATGTATACTCAACTAACCAACCACCAACTGTACAGATGCAGTCCATTGCAGCATCTTATTTTTTTTTATTTCTTTAGGTAAAAAACTGATTTATTTCGATTATACATAGGTGAGTATAGTATAATATGATATACTGGGATACACATATCAAGTTGTGCCGTTTGTTCTTAGAAATGATACGAATAATATAGTGACTGAGATCATTAATAATAACTTAACGAGCTGGTTCCTCGGAGATCCTAAATCACCAGTTAGTCCTGTGCTGTCTGTATATCGAGTCTAAGACGTTTTGCGGAGCGAAACTTTCATGATACATGTCGTATCAATGTCAAGCTTAGATGAAGATCTTATGTTTATGGATAGAGATGTCTATCTCTAGTCTCAATATGGCTTGTATAGGACACTGTCGAAGGTTTTGACTCAAAATGGTATTGTTCTACTTAAAACAAATTCTTAGAACTAGCGCTCAGGTGGCGCAGTTTTGAAAGCTGCGGCAGTTGGAGCGGGAGGTCCTGGGTTCGAATCCCGCAGAATTTTTCACCATCGATCGTTTGGGTGGTGCAATCGGTGGTGTGAATGAGCACATCTGGATCCCCTGTCGAATTTAGAATCCATGAGCCATACCATCGTTAATGTCAGTACTATAGGCTGACACGGAGCTATGCAATGCGCTACGTAAAATCGAACCTATAGTCGTACATAAAAGTTGTATCACAAAGGACCAATCGCCGGTCTAAGTGTACGGTAGGAGCCGCAAAACATAACATTACATAAGAAATTCTTGCAACCTTGTAGTTAAACATGACAATTGAGCAAAACCTCATGGTAAAATTCAACTCCATATCTCCAAAACTATACCAAACGATTCTTGATCATGAATATCTAGTTTCTTACTTTAATACTATCGTGATACAATTTTTTCGTGATGATACGTTTATGATATTAACTATCCTGATACTATAACTGTCGTGATATAAACATTTTCTCTGGATGATACTTAAAAATGTCATGATAGAATTATTTTCGGGTGGGCATTGAGAAATGTCGTGATATTCATATTTTAGTATTGCCATCCTATTTTATCGTGATATTTTTCGAGCTTCACAGACATTTTATTTCGAATAATGGTGATGCAAAAAACTTAACTTGCTGGTACTGAAAGCAAGACGAAGATGGAGTTTTTGGAATTGATATTCATTTTGAAATAGATTTGGACCAATTAAATGTTCCGTAATATTTAATGCTTTGATATTAGGTAGAAAGGTGATTGAGGAAGATATAAATACTTGGAACTGTAAGTTTCGAACCATAATCAGAACTGGGTGGAACTATCAACTGAATTGCGGCGTCATCGTCGCATGTTTGAGTTTTCTAATTATACCAGGCGAGGTGTAATCAACGTACCAAAACAAGTATTTTGTTATGCAAAATACCAAACCCAACGAGAAAAATTTTATTGAATTAGGACATGCCCATTATTTCACTGGGATCGTTTAGCAAATAAGAATAACAAACAAAATATCAACTTTGGTATGCACAATTCTGCTATCATATGACTCAAGCAAATTACTTTCGTAAAGAAGTGACATTTTCGTCCTCGCACACAACTTACACATAGACAGTTTTCGATCAAGGCGGTCATCGCTTAGTTGGAAAGTTAAACTTGCGAGTGTTGTTTAGGGTTCAACTCATCTTCTAAATGGGTCTACTTTAGATTCTATCCAACAATATGTGTCTCCAATATGTATTCTTCACAGCACTTGACGAAATTTAGAAGATGATTGTCTTATATGTAATTCGAAGCTTGTCAAAAGGCTATTCAATCTTCCGAGTACATAAACTATGCCAAAATCATTTATTTTATTTGTTGTATAGTTGTCAAACTTGGAAAGATCTTGTATTTGTGCCATAGGTCTGTACTGTAAGATACAGATCAATAGGACCTATAGTTTTGATTTTAGTAGGTAGATCGTTTATAATCAAAAATGCTTATGGTATCATAACTGTCCAAAGAAATTACATATGAGAACTCAGACAGATATGAATCCGATGAAACATCTTAAAAGAGGATCAAAATCGGATTGTGAAAAATAAAAAAGATCTCGCTCAAATTTTGAAGGTTGAATTGAACCGAATTGAGCCAGAAGTTACCATAAAATTGACGGAATCAATGCAAAGTCAACTTAGGGAAGTTATTAACATCAATGGTGGTCAGTACTACGAATTACTAAAAAAGTGTACGGATGCTAAATAGTTTATTAACTTTGAAAAATCAACCAAGTTTTATTCAATTCGGTCCTATCCAATTTATTTTGGACTATAACTTTTGAATGCATCAAAGTGGTCACATTTATTAGTCTGAACCAAATCTACTGTTTTTGCTACGTTTCGTTACTATTTCGAGCTTCTCAAATAAGATCTGAGTGGCCAGTCAATTTCGCCTCTTTTTGACATCAGACTGAATTGTTTGATGCACCGTGGGCAGAACTAATAAACCAAAATCCACCTATATCAATTTCCGTCGACTGGTTCGTTTTTTCTGAAAAATAATGGCCCAATGATGATGGACATGCAGACCCAAACAGTCAGTCTTTGGTTTTTCAATGGATTTTCCGTTCCAGCGAGTGAGAAATCTCCTGGCAGCATTTTAAGCGATGGACGGTCTGTCGGCAACATTATTTGTGTAAATTGCATTTTATACGGAAACAAATGCAAATCATTCTTCAAAATGTGTCGTAAAGTTCTACCACTGACTCAAAAAATTAAATAATAAGGGGATCAGTTTCTAAAATTTTGTTATACATATATAACAATACCACTGCATACGAATTTGATTGAAGACCGATTCAATCTCGTCTTCTTAAAATGAATATTTATCATGGATAGCAGGCACACATATAATTGACAGGTTGGCTAATTTAAGGTACAAGCAAAGCTTCTACAGTCTATTATTGATTGCTTGGAAGATCAACACAGTCTTACTTAAGCGTGGCTCAATGATAAATTTAACTCCAAGATTTCCACTGTATTACAATGTATATCCTTGGGACACAAGATCTGCACGCTACGGCCTAAATCTCGTGTCCAGGTACTTATGAGTTGAAATATTGACGGTACCCAATTTTTTTGGTGTTGTTGACATATATGGTCTTCAGCAAATTGATCCACCAAGGTTTCATGACATAACAAAACCTTAGGTCTTTTGATCAAATGGTGACGTTTCTGTTAGATTTGTGACATACCGTTTTGCCCGTAAAACTATTTTCTTTAGATGATAAGAACCAAATGCCTTATTTACTGTATTATTAAAGATTCGTGGCTTTCATTTGGAAATAAAATAAAGTTTTTCACTGTCAATCAACTTGTAATCGCAGACCAAAGTATATATATATATATATATATATATATATATATATATATATATATATATATATATATATATAAATATATATATATATATATATATATATATATATATATATATATATATATATATATATATATATATATATATATATATATATATATATATATATATATATATATATATATATATATATATATATATACTCATGTATGTATATATAAAATAATGGAACTAGGTGCTTAGGTACCAGAATATAATTAAAATTTTGAAAATCTGCTATAATTTATTTTGTAAATTTATATTCCCAAAAATTAATCGGTTTTGCCGAAATCCAATATTGAATATGCGATAGGATGGAAAATTCGAATATTTTTCATATCACGGTGTAAGGTATTAAATATCGTGATATTCTGCTATATAAACACATATGTATATATGATATACATATATAGTTTGGTTTATAGTTACTATATATTTGATATTCAGATATGGTATAAAAATAATATTAAATTAAAATTTATATTTGTATTTAATTTCCATTTTCCATCACTATCACAAGAAGGTGTATATATGGTATGCTCGTATAAAGGTTTGGTTCCTTTTTTCATAAAAAAAAATATTTTTGTTCGTTTTTAAACTTTTCATTTTGTTTAAAAAGAGGATTAAAAACTTTATAATTTGTTTTTCAATTTTATTTTTTTTTTTTTGTATTACTCAAAATTTTATTTATTTTACCAACACAGAAATTAACAAAACAAAAAAGTTTATAGAGGAT